>JAYESA010000628.1:0-125000 GCA_036927795.1 Iris macrosiphon
AAGTATTGTTGCAATTTCAGGACGCATAACCAAGGAGTGGTCGTTGCATAAGGCTTTCCCATCCTCTCGCTCGATTCAATCGGTGTGTGGCTTAGGCCCTTCGATGAATCCTTCAGTCCATACGCTTTAATAAAAATGATCTCTAGTCTGTACGAGTTACATGTTCCTATGTTAATAATGAGATAAGCTAAAAGAGATGAATTGCATGCTTGATATATATATATATATATATATATATATATATATATATATATATATTATAAATGCTTGTTCAAATAGACGTGTATCTGTTCCTTACTCATAAGTTGCACAAGAGATGTTTAGAGAAACCTCGCACGGATTACCAGAGAAAAGAGTAAAGAGATAGATATGTTCTTTTATAGTCTAACTCCTGCATAGTAAGAGCTGCATACCATGCATCGGTCTTTAGACAAATTGTGCACAAGGGTAATCCCACGAATGGTTCCCGGGGCACTGGGGATCGTTAGCCCTAGGGGGGGATCAGAGGAACACCCTGAGGCAATGAAGTCCTCGCGATCAGGGGGGTGTTCATGTCTATATAGCATGAATTTTTCATGGACCATCATGTAGTTAGGTTGCTTGATAAGTTGACCTTCTATGCACACTTGACAGTTGATGCCAACACAGATGCATGAATTATATACATATATGCAAATTGTTGCTAACTTGTGTGTCTGCTGCAGGGATAATCGCTCGACCATGGGTAAGATTCATTATATGCGTAGTCTATCTATTGTTTATGTTTTCTTGCATGAATTATTAAAAGAAACTAGACTACTAGAAAGATCACCTAATAATGCTAACTTCACATATTTACTTAGTGTGGATATCAAGGTTAGTTTGGCCATGGTCGCTCACCAGTACATGTTGCAGTACTGACCCATGTTTGTGGGCAAATCTCCAGGTTCTGGTAGCGAGAGTTTGGCAAAAATTTTGAAGCTTTAGGAGCGCACCCCTTCAAGCGGAACTGTGCTCGTGCTGCTTTCCAAGGCTTTCCTCTCCAGTGTGCAACTCTTCTTCTGCTAGGTGTTTTGATTTTTTTTGTCCTACTAAAAGGATATGATGTATGGGCATTGTGGCTAGTTTTCCGTTTGTAAAAAGAGTTGTAAGCCATCTATGGCATATTTTGTAATCAGCCTCTTCAAGTTTTCAATAAAAAAATATTTTGTGTTCCTATCAAATATGTTCAACTTTGGTTTTCTGTATTTTATATTCCGTGCATCTATATATGTATATTTTTGTCTAACTTGTGTCTTGTGCAGGTACTATGCCTTGTGCAAATACAACTTAGGTTTGTACGACATCACGCCCAAGCGAGGACGATTGGTTCCGTAAGGACCAAGCGAGGACGATCGACCCTTACGGGACCGGGGCATGACAAGTCCTAAGGTTAACAATTCCTAGTATCTTAATCTATCAACAACAATTTCAAGAGTATATCATACATGAAACTAAAGAGGCGTCCCAAATTACACATCACATATGATAATGAAGCTAGTGAATATAAAATATTGCACTAGTAGAGTATAATTATACATGATCAAATATACCAGCCATAGTCTAATATATACATCATGTTGACCGAAGTCTCAACAATAAAAGAAGCTAACTCTGCCCCTTGCTGACACCACAAAATAAAGTAATCAAAACGAGGGGTGAAAGAAGGAAATCCACTCGCGAGCTTCGGCTGCAGTCCTACGAGTGCGAGCCATCTTGCTGAAAATATGTGGGATCCTGGTTCTCCTCAGATAAACCTGGCCAAACAAAACCAGTGGGGTCAGAACCCCAAGCAACAAGTACCACAAAGGAGCTCAAGGTGATAGACCAAATCTACCACAAAATCATGCACAAAAAGAGACATAATAATAAATGCGAGTCGAGACTTGTACGGTACCAATGTACTTGTCTCAAAACATAACTAGAAGAAATAATTAACAGAAAAACTATAAGAAATATATGGCGACGAGCGACAAAAGGACATGTGAACTACTCTGGATCGGGACCACAAAACAAAACAAGGACCGGGGTTGCAGCCTTTCACCCGAACAGGACTTTGCACTCTAACCAGGCATCGAAAGAATGAATAAAAGGGAAAGCTATAATTGAAAGAAACAAACATTCATTGTACGACCAAACATTTCTACGGCTTGCTATAATTAACAAACTAGGGTTGTCACAACCTAGTTACTAACGAATGCATGTTTAAGAATATTGCTACCACCGGCACTGCAGCCAACCTGGACGACCAAGGGTATGCTTGTCGAGTAAATTTAAATGCACAAACAACAAGGAAAAATTTAGAATCTAATAGTAATATGACAAAATGACAACTTGTATTGTAACATAAACTTGTATGCAACAAAATTTGTATGTAACATAAAATTGCATATAAACTTGTATGCAATACTTGTCTTGTAACATAAACTTGTATATAAACTTGTTTTATAAGTGCCGCAGCACGCGTAAACTTGGTCAATCATGGAGCCCTTGCCTAGCAGGGTTGGTCCATGCTGCATGGGGCCCTTGGAGATCGGGGTAGCCGGTAGCGCAATATTCTTTCTCCCAATAATCTAGTCAAATTTTATTTTGTTTAATCATTACAAGATTTAATACAAATTCTCGAGTCGTGGACACTCGAGAATCTTCCTAGAATGACAAGTTACGAGTACTATTCACGAGTTATCACTGACGAACTTATCGTATCCGTGACACGCGACACATTGGGCAATACTCACACTCGATTGTCCGATGCCAAAATACAATAGATTAACATACACAAACAATCCACGATGTCTTGAATCACGTGTTAATATGTCGAAGGAGCGAAAAAAGAATTGCATGAACCACACTGAAGCAGATCTACGATGTCTTGAATCTCCGAGTAGAACTACGCCCCTCGCTCTATCCGACGAAATGGTAAAATAATCTACTAATTTGAGTTCACTTAGCATGTACTGAATCTAATAATACTGGCAACTCATCGAGTCCAACATATAATCATGCCATGCACATGGTCAACTCTAGAGCATAGTATCACCCTAAGTCATTAGATCATATTAAGAAATCATTACAATTAAGAAAATATCAAAATCGGCTAAAACAGTTTTATGCGTTTGGAAAATTTGGTACATGATAGTAAATTAATAATAAATCTCTCATCCAAACTCCAAATAAGACGATTCAAAAATATTTTGAAAGGTAAGACAAAGATCTACAACTTTCATGTTTTGAGTTTTACAAGATTTTAGCTACAAAGTTAGTTAAATAGGAAAAAACAGTCATTCTAGTCATCATGCGCGCGACCAAAATTCTGTGCATGGCGCGCAGCGCGCGGCCAGAATTCCATGCGTGGCGTATTGCTGAGCGACAATGATTGATGCGCGTGGCGCATCGATGCACACGACGAGGGTTGATTCGTGTGGCTCACTGTGCATGGCAAGAATTTTATTCGCGGCGCACTGCATGCGACAAGAATTTCATGCGTGGGGTATTGCTCGGGGCAAGAAAATGATGTGCGCGACGAGGAAATAATTTGCACGATGCAGGAAGCGACGAGAAATTCATGTGCGGCACACTGCGCGTGGCCATATTTCAATACACGGCACACTGCACGCGGCAACTGTTCATCGTCCCTGCCAGACAGGTCCGAGAACAAAGCTCCAAAATTTATTTTGGCCATAAAATCTTCATTTTAACTCCAAATTAAGCGATTCAAAAGTCAAAATCATGCGAAATTTAATTCTCTACCGCATGGAACTACTACTTTTCGAAAATACTTGTTTTAGTAGATCAAACCAAGAAAAACTTATTGAATCCATAAAAACTCTAACTTAGAAATGTAGATATACTCCAAATCATCCATCAAAATTCAAAACTCTAAGAACTAAAATGAAAGAGAACATCAAGAGGAACATTTATATCAAACACATTTTAAATTAATCACATATATGCAAAAAAATCCAAAAATCCAGGGCTTCACCATTGAGCAAGATGTACTTGTCTAGAGTGGCTTCTTAGCCTCTACCCTCACGGTCTGAGTGATCACAACAAACCTCTCCTAGGGTTAGGGTTAGGTCTAGGGCAAGGGAAAGAAGAAGAAGAAAGAAGGAAAGAAGAAGTAAAATGAAGAAAAATGAGGGAGGAGAGATAAAACTCTCACTACCAAAATATGATAAAATAGCGATATTTTTAGCGACGTCAAAATAAAACGTCGCAGACTTGAGCGACTCCTAAAATAAATGTCGCTATACGTCGCTATTGACGACAAATAGCGACGTTTAGCGACTGTACTTCAATTTTTGAAAGAATAGTCGTTATAAGCTTCTTTAACGTCGCTAAACGTCGCTGATTTTTATGATTTAGCGACGTATTTACTGGCGTTACTTTTTTTGATTTTTAGCGACGTTTTTAGTGACGTCTCCAATGTCGCAAACTTTTTAATTAGCGACGTTTAGCGACGTCTATTGATGACGTTGTTAAATTTTTTAATTAGCGACATTTAGCGACGTCTCGAGCGGACGTGGCTAAATTACTGAATATAGGGTTCCCTCGTCTATTCGACTTTTTATTTCTTTCCCCCAACTTTTTATTTTCTGTGCGCCCCCACCGGCGATCCACCCTCCCCTGGCGACCCTCCGCGGCTCCGACGACCCACCCATCCCCTCGACCGCCTTCCTCGCCCCTATCCCGACGCGACCGTGTTCGCCCCCAACACCGACACAGGCGACCCCAAACGCGGCTCCTCCCCCTCCGGCGTGGCTCCTCTCCTCCGGCGTGGTCCTTCTCCGTCGACCCCTCTCTCAGGCGCTCCTCCTCCCTTCCTCCCAGCTCGGTAAACCCAGACCCGGACACAACTAGGACATACACATACTGGACACAATCCGGATACATGGACACACCCAGGACACAACACTAATCCTGACACACACACCGGTTTTAACGGGCCGGGTCTAGACAGTGAATCCAGTCCAAAATTGGTTAAACCCCTCTAAATTTTGTTGATCTGCATGAACCATTCAAACCAGACATAGTTGGAGTGAACCGTGCCAGGTTTAGGTTTAAGTTAAATAAATGCTCCTTTTTGCATCGATTTTGAATCATAATTCGTTGAGACTTTCTTTTAGTTCAATACCGTAGCCTCATATGCGAGCCTTGAAGAGATCCATCGCCTCCGGTGATCAGCTGTAGAGGTCTTATATATGAACTGTTTGGGCATTTTTGTCTTTTTGAAACAGGTTGGGCTAGGACCGATCTGAGATTAACTTTTGATATTATTTCATTTGTATTATTATGTTGGTACTATGTTGGATTTCTTTCCATTTATCCAACTTACTGCAACATCGACGTTTGTATGCCCACTAGGCGTTAATGTATATGTAAGCATTTATTTCATATAAATTCGAGAAAAGTTTTTATTCTGGTTTTCTCAACTATAAAAAATTATTGGGTGTTCCAGACGCACTGTATCCTTCCTATGCCAACCGTTAATAATTTTTTCTCAACTACCTAACACAAAGGTAAATACCATACAAATATGAAAATATAAGAGAATATGTACAACACGAGCATAATCTGATGCAAACATGATACTTCACAAATATCGTGCACTCGAGAATTATAATTGCATAGCTTGAAAATATGATAAATATTTACTACCATCACCAATAAATAAAAAATGTTTAGGCTTATTGCTTGCACACATTTTGCAAGATGATAACCATTTTATTACACCATCACTAGGTTTTTATTTCTAACATTTACAAGATGATAACCATATGTATTCAATATGCACGCCATTACGTAGCAAGTTGTAAGAATTGAAGTCTTCGATTCTTTATTGATGTATTATTTGGAATTCTCTTCCTCCGTAGCGAGTTTTGAGTGCTTCAGGAGGCTCTTCTTCCATGATACCATAGCCAATAGAATCCAAATACTGGCGAATGGTCGTCTTCTGGCCACTAATGAAAGTGTGATCCAAGAAATTATCGTAAGCTGTTTCACCTAAGTTTTTCGCTGCCAACACACTAGAAGTACAAGAAATCAAACATTATTTCACATAATATTTATAGATAAATCAATTGACACAAAGGATATAAGAAAAAAAAATATTAGTCATGCAAATTACAGTTTCAGGATCATGGTATATATCAAGACATGCAAAAAGATTGCTCTACAGAGCATGGGCGCCTTTTCTTTCATACCATCCTACCATACGACTAAGAGACATGAACATATGTTGATTTGAACCAAAATCCAGTCATCAGCTACAGGTTGAATGAATTCATAACCAAGATATAGATTCCACAAAGGTAGTGCTAAAGCAAAACTAGATCTATCAAGCCCATTGAAACGAGTATATATAAGTTCCCACCATTTAGTCTAAAAAATTACAAAAATAAAGATTATTATGAGACCTCTAGAAAACTACAATGCATATTTTATTGTTGCTTGAATATATATATATATATATATATATATATTATATATATATATATATATATATATATATATATATATATATATATATAACACCATCCTCGTTCAACTCTATCCAGTGTGGCATCAAAGCTTGGAAAAGAGGAAGAGTTTGAACTTAGTATCGGCCGATACCGACCCGATATGGCCGATACCGATACATGTACTATATTTTTAATGTGGAATATAACATCTATTTTAACAATATGGATACATATATTTATATCTGTTATCAATTATACTCTTTGTTTCTATCTATCTTACCAGATGGCACCCATGACCCGAGCACGTGTACGTCGCTTGAGAGTGGTACCTCCTACTATTAAGGAGGAAGTGGTACCTCCTACTGTTAAGGAGGAAGTAACTATTAAGGAGGAAGTGATACCTCCTACTGTTAAATTGGAAGCATTTGTTAAGTAGAAAGTGACAACTCCTAATGTTAAGGAGGAAGTGGTACCTCCTACTTGGGCAGACACCAGCTCAAAGGGGGAGTTCCAGTCACCCAGCATCTATAGCGGAGATTGATTACCTAGACGCTCCTTATGCGAAGTATCTGAGGGACTGGGTTCTGCCCCAGCGTATTGGATTTTCTTGAGAGATTGAGAAATTAGATAAGACTTATGGTATGACTGTAATACTTTTATTGTGCTTATTGTGTGACTATGATACTTTTATATTATGCTTTTTGTGTGACTGTGATACTTTTATTTTGTATTTATTGCATGACTATGATATTTTATATACTTTTATGATATTTTGTACCCAAAAAATTCAACGGAGGGTTGCTCCGGGTCTATTTATATAAAATATAAATTTATAAACTGCAGGAAGATTGGTTTGAAAACCATTATATATATATTTTTATTTTTTATTGAAAATTTAGCGACATTTAGCGACGTTTATATACGTCGCTAAATATGTCGTTGAATGTCGCTAAATATGTCGCTAAATTGCTGACATGACAGTATTTGCCAGGTTAATAAAATATCGCTAAATGTGTTACAAAACGTCGCTAAATAGAAAAAATTTAGCGACGTATAGTGACACAAAATACGTCGCTAAGCGACATTGCGTTGCTAAACGTCGCTAATATGAAAAATATTAGCGATAAAAATACGTCGCTTGAAAACGTCGCTATATCGACGTTTTGCGACATTTTTTCTGTCAACGACTAGCTTAAACGCGACTTCATTGAAACGTCGCTAATTACGTCGTTAAATTTTTTTAGCGACGTTTTTAGGCCATTTAGCGACATTTCTGGACGTCGCTAATTTGACTTATTCTTGTAGTGTCTAATATATATACTATGTGGAGAAATGGAAGGATGCGCCAAGGGCATATGTGCGCATGGGATAGATGCGCCGGGGACTAACTTTGGCAAATCCTATCAAGTCTTAGCTAAACTAGGTCCAGTAGTCCAAGAGTGAACCTGGTGAGGTATCCATCCTACATACAAGTCCTAATACGGGTCCATGACAATGAAATTGGGTCTTCTACTAGTTTTGGGTAGTCTCTCCAGAAAATAGGAAATAAAAATAAATGACAAGAAGCATCATGCAAATAAAGCATAAATACATTATCAAAAAAATTAAATTATAAAATTTTTAAGAAATATCAAATCTGAAAATGAATGTGACACTATCATACAATAATGATATGCTCAATGGTGAAATAAAAGACCCAACCAGGGTCAATACATTAACTAATAAAAAAATATGTCCAAACTAGGACTGCAAACGGGAAGGATGACCACTTATCCTGCGAATCAGCGCTATGATATGCTCTATTGCATCATGTGAAGTTGTCCTAGCTGTGGAGATGGTAGGGGACGTATATGCTCCAATGCTGATAATATAGCATTGTAGGAATCCTTGGTGGAGATTAGTTTAACAGTGTTCTGTGCTAGTGACTCGTCCAATGAAAGCTGTAACCCCAATAATATAATGTCCTGCTCCGTGTGATGCATTTGACATGTTAGTTGTCTTGAAGGACATGATTGGACTTTGATTCATGTAGAAGAATCATGGAGAATCTATTAATCGGTGTAATTAATATCTCGCTCCGCGTAGAGGCATTGTGTTCACTTATTGGTTTGAATGGACTGGTTGGATTTAAGTTATGCGAGAAATTATGGGATTTGAACGGTGATGCATACTTGCTTGATTTGGTCGGATTGGATAGTTTATGGTGCAAGACTTTCTCATATGATTATATCAATTAAGAATAACTTGCATCACATCAAATTGTCTATTCAGAGGAAACGTTCGATATCTGCTCAGTCGGGATATAAGGCTATTTATTACGTTGGGTGGTTTTATTATTCTCTTTTTTACCTTCACATTTAATAAACTCTTATTAGTCATTTTTTATTCCATAAAATTGTGATTGCAAAGTAAAAAAATCAAGATGAAAGAGAGTAATATTATTGTTGTTAACTTGCTGTATAGATATGTGGAATATGATACTATTGTAATTGTTATGGACATGTAAAATATTGTACTATTGTTGCAAGTAGATAATAGTGCGGAGAAATTTGGGACCGTTAAGTCATCAAGGTATAATCCCTGGACTTGAAAACAATACGAATTCGATGCGGTTACCAAGAAACTATACTAGTTGTGGTTCGTTACCATAGAATGTTTGGGACTAATGGATCACCAACCGGAACATAGAAATGAATCTTCGGATATTGCGAGAATGAACGGTTGTGCGAATAAAGATTTACATTCCTTCACTTAAGTTTTTTTACCATGCATATATTTTTATAGATAAATTTTTACATATTTGTATGATCATGGACAACTTGTACAAGGTTTGGCTTTCTTTGGATGGTCGTTGGGGACACCGGGACCAATTCGGCCTAGAAAAAAATTATATGGAACATGCTTCACACACTGGATATTATTAAAACTTTAATGGGGCTAGCTATCAGAACTCCGACGAACTTTAAAATAATAAAATATATCTCTATTTTTGAAATAGAAAACAATTCTATCCCTCTGTAAAAAAAAAACTCTCTCCATTAAAAAAAATAAACCGATGGATCGAAATTAAAAAACAAATATATCTATATTTTGGTATATATTTAGAAGTAGAGATAGATAGATTTTTTTTAATTTTTAAAATAGAGAGATTTGTTAATTAATTTTTAAGAATAAATATATTTTTATTTTTATTTTTTAACAAGGTAAGATTTGATTTTTTTAAATAGAGATATATTTGTTTTCTATTTTTTAAGATAGAGATAGATTTATTTTTAAAGAGTGATATTTGGAAGAGAGAGACCATACACATATATTTTTTTAAATTTTTGTCAGTTTTCTGTAACCGATCTCTCACATGGAACGAAAAAAAAAATAATCCAACGACTACTATTTCGAAAAACATAAAAAAAATGCTTAAGAACGAAAACCTGATCCCTATACACTACACAAACACACACACACACACACACACACACACACACACACACTCTCTCTCTCTCTCTCTCTCTCTCTATATATATATATATATATATATATATATATATATATATATATATATATATATATATATTATTTCGAAAAACATATAAAGGCTTGAAAATGGTTGAAAATAAGTTGTCTAAGCCGTATGTATATCCTTACGTGATTAATTTTTAAAAAAATAAAAAAAACTATTATTAAATTAGCTAATATTATCTAACTATAGTCAAATATCTCTAACTCATGTGGTTAAGGTGGGTGACATTCTGCTTGGTTGGATAGGTACGATTCCTTGGGGTGCAGTTTCGAAAAACATGTGAGGATACTTAGGTACGAAAATTCAGATCTCTCTCTCTATCTACTCTCTCTCTCTCTCTCTCTCTCTCTCTATATATATATATATATATATATATAATGCGGCTTAGAAACGGCTAAAAAATGAGCCGTCTAAGTCATATGTATATCATCACTAATTAATTTAAATTTATTTTTAGCTATCATAGTTCTCTCCTGACGTATTTGGAATTAAAAAAAAAACTAAAATCCTTCTAACTACTTGAACATGTATAAATCGTAAAATATATTCAATATTTAAACTAGCTAAATGATATTATCTAACTAAACACATATCAAAAATTTTAAAAATATATTTATAATAAATCATAATTAAAATATATTCAAATAATATTTAAAATATTCTAACATAATTTAAATTTCTATCTAATTTTTCAATAATATCATAGATTTTTTTACGTGTAACGCACGTGGAAGTAACTAGTATATATAATGCTGCTTAGAAGCGCCGTATGTATATCCTTACTTATTAATTAATTTTTTTTAAGTACCATAGTTCTCTCATCACATAGTTGACTTTTTTTACAAAACCTAAAATCCTTCTAATTATCCAAACATATTAACAAATCCTAAAATATATTATATTTAAACTAACTAAATGATATTATTTAATAAAACACATACCAAAATTTTTAAATTATATTTATAATAAATCATAATTAAAATATATTAAAAAATATAAAATATTCTAACAAAAATTATTTTTTAAAATAATATATATATATATATATATATATATATATATATATATATATATATATATATATATATATATATATATATTGTTACGTGTAACGCACGTGAAAGTAACTAGTATATATAAGGCGGCTTGAAAATGACTTAAAATTGAACAGTCTAAGTTGTTTATAAATACTTCATTAATTATTTAAATTTTTTAAACTAATTTTTTAACTACCTACTATGATTTGTTGGTGTTTTTGCCTTTAGACTACGAAAGATAGTCCCACATTGGCTACACCACCAAGTGAGTATCTCAAAATAATGCTTTGCTTGTGTTGAGGTGTGCATATGGGGTGTGGTGAGGTACATGGGTGCCATGTGGGGGTATTTTATTAGGATAAAGAAGGATTAACTCCTTATTGAAAGCATTTATGCTTTTTGTCATTCTCTTGGAATTTATTCCATAGGAGATAAGCCCCAAAGGGGCTTAGGGACTCGAACTCGGACTCGGATTCGGGCACAAAGTGGCACTTTGTTGTCGCACTTTGCACTTAGCATTGGCGCAGGCGCTTGTGCACGAGCTACATGCGCTACGGCTTGCGTTGTCGCATGCGCTACCGCATGCGCTGCTGCTGCTGGGGATATATTTGAACGGTTATGGAAAGATACAGTTTGTTATTCAGATCCATTTTTTGAGAGATATAAAATTAATACGTGCCTATCTTTTAGGGATTCGTAATTAATCTATTCTTATCTTTTCGTAACTGTTGGGCGGCTAGAGTTTTTACCCCCTCTCTATAAATACTCTCTTCGTGTCGCTTTGAGGACTTACTTCGAAAAACAGGAGACGAAGAGAGTTGCTGCTTCCGCCTCCATTGGAGTCCAGGGAGTTCGTGTGAGTCCAGACTGAGGGGTGACATCGAGCTTTCCAGAAGTTCTATGTGAACTTGCTGGTTTCTGGGAGCAGATCGTGTGGGACGAATCTTGCTTTGAGCAACGGTGATCCTTATCACCCTAGCAAACAATGTCTCTTCTTCTTCTTCTTCTTCTTCTTCTTCTTCTTCTTCTTCTTCTTCTTCTTCCTCCTCCTCTCTTCTGTGAGTTGTAACTTTGTTCTGTCTGTTTGCAACTGCGATTCCAAGGAAGAACGAGAAGATAGTTTTCTCTGATTATTTTATTATCTTATTTTCTGTTGTAATCAGATCTTATATATTATCTTCTTGTTGGATCGAGAGATATCAAGAAGGAAACTTTTGTGTGAACTCTGATCTTGACTTCAACGTCTGGTTCTACCATCTTTGATTATGCCTCAGGAATAATAATCTCAAAGCAAGATTCGAGTAAGATGGAGAACCGATCAAACCTTCTCGATACAAGATTTCACAAGCTTGAGAAGTTTGATAGCGAACACTACAACATTTGAAAGAGGAAGATCTCTCTGAATCTTTGTCTTGTCAAAGTTGCTTATGTGTTGGTTGAACCAAAATCTACCATCCCTGAAGATGGATAAGAACTTGAAGTTGGTGTGGCACAGGACGCGCACAATAAGTGAAAAGAATACAACGACCTCTACTGGCTATTGATCCTCAATGCAATAGAGGACTCGATGGCAGAGTCTTACAGCAAAAAAGAGAAGGTCAAAGATATCTGGGAAGCTCTTGAGAAGCATTACAAAACTGATGAAAAGATGTCAAAAATCTATCTCGTTGAAAAGTTTTTGACTTTGTAATTTGAAGACGAGAAGGTAATGCTGCCGCAAGTCAAGGAACTTCTGAAAATGCAGCAGAAACTGGAGGAAGAGGGCATGAAGAAGGAAGATAAGTTTATGATGGGGGCTATCATCACCAAGCTTCCTCTAGGCTATATCAGGTTCAAGACTGATATGTACCGTAAGAAGATGGAGATTCAGCTTGAAGATCTTTTTCACTGGATTCACATTGAAGATGAGGCTAGGGGACAACTGAAGTTGGATTCCCTGTCTAAACAGTTGGCAAAGGTCAACTTGGTGCATGCTGGTGATTCCAAGGGAAAGTAGAAGGTTCCTTACACCAAAAAAAGAAGGACTTCAACCATCTGAAGGTGAAGTCTGCTTCGTTCAAACCGAAGCCAAAGCCTAAGTCCGAAGTGACTTGCTTCAATTGTGGCAAGAAGGGCCACTACCAGAGTGATTGCAGATCTAAGCCCAAATAAACAGAGCAAGGTAAACCTAACAAGGTTGATATGATTATGCAGGTTGTCATGAATGGTGTCGATTCTAATTGGTGGATGGACACTGGCGCATCCTGCCATGTTTGCTCAAAGAAGGAGTTGTTCACCACCTACAAGTCTACATCTGAGAAGGTTATGGTGGCGAATCAAGCACAAGCTAAAGTTCTAGGGACCAGAATGGTGGTACTGAACCTGACTTCGGGGAAGTCGCTGACGATTCAGGATATGAAGCATGTACTAATGATAGCCAAGAATCTGGTCTCAGGAAGTCTGCTCTGCAACGCAGGCTTGAGGATGGACATTAATGCTGGGCATATGGTGATATCTTTCAAAGGAACATACTTCGGAAAAGCTTTTTGTACCGAAGGGATATTCAAACTTCAACTTGTAACTCCTGCTACAATAATAAATGCAGTTGCTACTTCTAGTTATTCTCTTGAGTTATGGCACAATAGGGACATGTTCATTGTAAAAGAATAAACAAGATGTCTAGTCTAGGGCTTATCTCTATATGTGGGGATAAGGAGGTAGAAAAGTGTGAGGTCTGTACACAGACAAAGATCACCAGAAAGTCGTTCAAGCTGGTTAACCAAAGCACAGATCTTCTGGAGTTGGTACACTCAGATATCTGTGACTTTAAACAGTTCTCCACAAATGCCAAGATGAAGTATTTTATTACATTCATCAACGACTACTCGAAGTATATATTCATTTATCTTCTCAAGTCAAAGGACGAAGCACTCGAGAAGTTCAAGGAGTTCAGGACTAAAGATGAACGTCAGACTGGGCAACAACTCAAGAGATTTAGAAGTAATCGAGGCAAAGAGTATATGTCTATTGAATTTGCATCGTTCTGCAAAGAACATGGAATTGTCAATGAGATGACTACTCCGTATTCTCCTCAATCAAATAGAGTAGCTGAGAAAAAGAACAAGACGTTGACAACAATGATGAATTTAATGCTGTTAACTGCGGATCTTCCAAACTGCTTCTGGGAAGAAGCTGCGTTGCCGGCTACGTTCATCCTGAACAGAGTGCCGTACGCAACATCCGATGTCACTCCTCATGAACTCTGGTTTAAAGTCAGATCCAACTTGAATGTCATTCGAGTGTGGGGGTGTCTAGCATATGTGAAGCTCCCGGACTTGAAGATTCAGAAACTGGGTACGAGAATAACGAAGACCATCTTCTTGAGTTATGCTGAGAAGAGTGATGCTCGGAGGTTTCTTGATATAGAATCAAATCATATAATTGAATCTCGCGACACAGAATTCTTTGAAGATAAATTTGTAAGGCACAAGAACATTATTATTGCGGATATTCCGAAGAATAGTGTGGGTGCACAGGAGGCTGAAGCTTCCAAAGAAGATGTAGTGCGTAAAGAAGTTGTAATTCCAAAGAAAACGTTCGAACCAGAACTCGCAGAACCGAGAACTAAGCGGGTGAGGAGATAGAAGGACTTCGGAGAAGATTTTGTCATCTATCATGTGGAAGCAGATTCGCTTACCTATGATGAGGCGATGAAGACCATAGACCCTGTCTTCTGGAGGGAGGCTATCAATGACGAGTATGACTCAATAACCTTCAACAATACTTGGGTGTTGGTCGATCTACCTGAAGGAGAAAAACTGATCGGATGCAAGTGGATCTTCAAGAAGAAGATGAAGGCCGATAGAACTATTGACAAGTTCAAGGCAAGACTGGTTGCTAGGGATTTTCTCAGAATCAGGGGATAGACTACTTCGACACATATGCTCCAATAGTACGGATGATGACCATCAGGATGTTGATTGCTCTGAGTGCAATTCATAAGCTAATTATTCATCAAATGGATGTCAAAAATAGCATTTCTGAATGGAGAGTTGACCAAAGAGATTTACATGCAACAACTAGAAGGATTTGTCGTCAAGGGGCTTGAAGACAAAGTCTACAAGTTGGTGAAATCATTATACGGTCTAAACCAAGTTCCCAAGATGTGGCACGAGAAATTTGATAAAGTCATAAGATCAAACGGCTACATGGCCAGTGAAACGGACAAGTGCGTTTACACTAAGTTCGCTGACGGGAAAGGAGTCATCGTTTGTCTATACATAGATGACATGATAATCCAGGGTATGGATCTAGAACGTGTCTCTAAGACAAAAAAGTTTCTCTCATCCAAGTTTCGTATGAAGGACTTGGGGGAAGCTGATATTATCCTCGGGATAAAAATTATCCGGACGGACATTGGAGTGGCGCTGTCACAGTCTCATTATATTAAGAATATGCTCACACGCTATGAATATCAGGATCTTCCAGGGATCGATATTCCATACAGGTGTGACAAGTAGCTGAAGCCAAATTCTAGGGAAAGCATCAGGCAGCTAGAGTATTCAAGCGTCATTGGGAGTTTGATTTATGCAACAACTGCCACAAGGCCTGATATAACTTTTATCGTAGGGATGTTGAGTCAATTCACGTGCAACTCAGATGTGGAGCACTGGAAGTCTGTGAAGAGAGTGATAAGATATCTCAGGAGGACTCAGAAAATTTACACTGCATTACAACGGGTATTCGACAGTAGTAGAAGACTTCAGTGATGCAAGCTGGTGTTCATTAGTAGAGAGCGAAAGGTCCACAAGAGGATACGTCTTTTCCATGAGATGAGCTGCTATATTGTGGAAGTCGAAGAAGCAGACTATGCTCTCTCATTCCTCGATAGAATTTGAGTTTTATGCACTAGCTGCTGCAGCGGATGAAACAGAGTGGCTTCCGAAGCCCATGTAAGATCTTCCATTGGTTGGTGCACAGATTTTGACGGTACTGATATATTACGACAACCAGGCGACTGCAGTGGTGGCATCAAATAACCTCTTCAATGGTAAGAAGAGGACTGTACGGTTGAGGCACATGGCAGTGAATGATTTGATAAAGACTGGAGTCATTGCCGTAATTGATGTTCGGAGTCTGGAGAACTTGGCGGACCCGTTCACCAAGGATCTCAAGCGCCAGCTGGTTGAGGACACAAAAACCAAAATGGGTTTGAAGATATTATGATATTATGTCTATGTAATTCTACCATAAAGTTTTATGCTATTAGTTCAAAGAGAAATCTACTAGGTATCTAGCTTTTGGTTCAAAGAAGGACCCTTGACTGGGAGAATACCAGGAACAGTGGGTAGTCATTTGAGACACTGAGGGATTACGGACCCAGAACTACTATTGTCTACTTCTTATTCTTTATGAAGAACAATTTTCAGTGGAATGATGGCTTTGACGCCTTAATGAGTTCTCGGACAGAGTGAATATTCGGTGTGCTTTACAGGAAGCATGTAGTTTCAGTACTACAAGGGACTTGTATCCCATGCTACAGTGGTGTGACACCACAGAGGTAAAAGATATAAATCTTCGATATTAAGTCATGTCACAATGGCGTAGCACCGCACATAGGCATGTAGCCTAATGTTGTAGAATGAAGAGTGGTAGGCATCACTATAAAGAGGGAGTGAACCTCATGTTACAGTGGTGTGATACCACAGAGGTAAAAGATGTAAATCCTCGACGGAAAGTTATGTCACAACGACGTAACACTGCAAGGAAGCGCAATGCTTCGAGCTGGGTAGTTTGGCACTACAAAGAGGGAGTGAACCTTATGCTACAGTGGATGACACCACATGAGGGAGTGAACCTCGGCAGAAGGCCATGTCATAGCGGCGTAACACCGCAAGGAAGCGCAATGCTTCATGTCAAGGACTATTTAAGAACTCACCTATAGTGTATGGAAAGAGATACAAGTCGTCTCTAGAGGGAAAAGTTGTAGACGTCCAAAATACATACACCAAAACCAGACGTGCACAGGGCCTTTAATGTGCAAAGCACAATTGATGTCATTGTGTGAGTGGAAAAAATTATAACTATGGTGCAGAATTCAAGGCTTAGTCCATTCTTGTATCATACTGTTATTTGACCCATGCGAAAAGATTCAAGTCGACGTACGCGACATCTATCCTAATGCATGATGGGCAGTCACTGTGAGGAACGCTCAACCTATATATTGAGATATGTGGGGGATTGTTGGTGTTTTTGCCTTTGGACTATGAAAGATAGTCCCATATTGTATACACCACCAAGTGGGTATCTCAATATAATGCTTTGCTTGTGTTGAGGTGTGCACATGGGGTTTGGTGAGACACATGGGTGCCATATGGGGGTATTTTATTAGGATGAAGAAGGATTAACTCCTTATTGAAAGCATTTATGCTTTTTGTCATTCTCTTGAAATTTATTCCATAGGATCTAAGCCCCAAAGGGGCTTAGCGACTGGGACTTGGACTAGGACTCAGGCTTAAGGACGTAAAGTGGCGCTTTGTTGGTGCACTTAGCACTTAGCACGTTAGCATTGGCGCAAGCACTTGTGAGCATTTGATGCACGATCACATGGGCGGGTCGCACGAGCGGTCGCATGGGCTGTCGCATGGGCTGTCGCATGCGTTGTTGCTGCTGTGAATATATTTGAACGGTTATGGAAAGATACGGTCTGTTATTCATATCCATTTTTTGAGGGATTTAAAATTAATACGTGCCTATCTATTAGGGATTCATAATTAATCTGTTCCTATCTTTCGTAACTGTTGGGCGGCTAAGGTTTTCACCCTCTCTCTATAAATACACACTTCGTGTCTCTTTGTGGATTTACTTCGAAAAAGAGGAGATGAAGAGATTTGCTGCCGCCGCCGCCATTGGAGTCCAGGGAGTTCGTGTGAGTCCAGGCGGAGGTGACAACGAGCGTTCCAGAAGTTCTACGTGAACTTGCTGGTTCTTGGGAGCAGATCGTGTGGGGCGAATCTTTCTTTGAGCAACGATGATCCTTATCACCCCAGCAAGTAAAGTCTCTTCTTCTTCTTCTTCTTCTTCTTCTTCTTCTTCTTCTTCTTCTCTCTTATGTGGGTTATAACTCTGTTCTGTCTGTTTGCAACTGCGATTGCAAGGAAGAACGAGAAGATAGTTTTCTCTGATTATTTTATTATCTTATTTCCTGTTGTAATCAAATCTTATATATTATCTTCTTGTTGGATCGAGAGATATCAGGAAGGGAACTCTTGTGTGAACTTATCTCGACTTCAACTTTTGGTTCTACCATCTTTGATTAAGCCTCGAGAATAATATGATTTAACTATAACTAAATATATTTAACTTAATTTATTAATATGAGAGATATTTTTCTTAGTTGTTTGAGTTCAATTTCTAATGCACATTACTCATTTCACGAAAAAAAAAAATCCCTTTGAAAAAGCCATAGATGTATCTTTCACGAAAAAAGCCATAGAGTGGTATAATGAAAGAAAACTCATGATCCTCATCAATTACGAAACAAGCTTTGGTGTAAGATGTCCTATCATTGATCCGTCACGAAAAATGATGAACATGCCGATCATAATGCAATGACGGCCATGCCTATATGGTATTGTTGAAGCCAGAAGTGGTGGGTTTTAACTAGAGGGTGCCTGGTATCATGACCAAACTGTTGAAATGGTTCTCCCTACTGCTATAGTTCAAACAATTAATGGTATAATAAAAAAGAAAATCAGGTTTAGACAATTAACAAAAAGATGTGCAATTAATGACGAACAATTTAAAGAAGGTCTCATACACAAAAGAAACCAAACTTCTGAAAAACAAGGCAGTTGGAAGTTGCACAAATAAATCATGTCACAGAAAGGTAGAATGGTCTCAAATATCTGATGAGGTTACAAGTGTTAAAGACTCAAAAAATCGTCCATGACACTTTATTTATTATTATTTTTTGAAATGCACGACAATACGTACGACAATTAATGCACGTTGCGTTGTATGTTATTTGGGTCCACTATTCTACACATTTTTCGTAATTTGATCCCGAGACTGTACGTCAAGACAGGAAGGTTATCTCTTCCCACTAACCACAATAGTCTGTTGAGTTCGGTTCCATGATACTTTATTACTTATTTGTTGAGTTGATAGGAATTTGATGCATCTGTTGATTAAAAAAGAAAAAGAAAAAAAATCTGTTGATGTATCTGTTCGAAAGAAAGAAAGAAAATTCTAAGTTCTTAGATGCATTTGTTAATAAGAAAAATCATTGATGCGTCTGTTCATAAGAAAAATAGTTATAAAAAAATTCACTGACAAGAAAATTATAAGAAAAGGAGAAAAATCGGCGGCATCCTATGAATTACAATCGATCACGATGCATCTATTTTGGTAAGCATATGAGATCCAAATTCATTGTATTATTCTCGTTTAATTTATTGAATTGTAACATATAATAAGAAAATTTTGGTAACTATTCTATTTTTATTAATCCTTCTCCTGCTCAAAACTTACAATACAATTAAGAGTTATTAAACACCCCCGCTTAGCTTTCTCCCCAAAGTCCAAACTAAGTAAGGTCATAATATGTATCCGACTCCCCTCCCTCTCATTTAATTTTTTTTCATTTAATCCCACTTAACTCTACTTATTTATTTTTTCCTTTAATCATCCAAGGTTTAGAAAACAGGTTGGGCCTGAAATAGATGCGGTCCAATAAAAAATCGGACTGATCTTTCTGGGCCGAACCATTTTATTTATATGCGTATATAAAATAGATTACGCACCTGGCGCATAGAAATGGGCTAATTCGGCTTCAAAAACCATGTTTTTATGCTCAGTTCCAGTTGGGCTGTGCATGTATGTCTAAAGGAAACCAAAGCAGTCGCATATTCGATGCCTCACGTTGGCTTATGCATGTGCACACAGTCGTCAGGTTGTGTGACATTTGAGTATCTAAGCGAACGAGGGGCTCAATCTCACACAATATTTACTTTCAAAAGTTTATCTCAGGACAAATCTATGACCATTTAGTAATAACAGTGTATCAAAAAAAAAATCAGTTCATTTAAGAATTGTTTCTCACAACAATTTTTTTTTTTTCAAAAGAATAAACAATTCCAAATCAAGTCTTATTCGGAATGTCCAATGAGCCATCCACCCTTCCTCGGTGGGGTTTTTTCCCCCTCTTCTTTTGTCCAAAAAAAAGGACCAGCTCAACCACCCCTAGATCAAGTGACTAATATAAGAGACATTCTCCCTAGTGGTCATGGATTTGAGCCACAGAAGAAGAAATTAATTTTTTTTTAAAAAATTAATTAGCGTCAGTTGTGCATATGCGGACCACGTGGGTCGAGTTTGTAAAACAGTCGGACCGGATTAGCAACGGTCGGATTAATAGGCCTTTGGGTTGTGTATGTAGACCTTGTGGTCAGGATTATAGAACTTTTATATATATATATATATATATATATATATATATATGTGAGCTTGAACTGAAAGATTTGGCTAACACACTCTCTATAACTTGTTTATCAACAAAAAAGTTTTTTTTTTGATGAACTTGGATCAAATGAGAAATGCAAAGAGAAAATTTGAGTTGCACCATACTTTATTTACCATAAATCAAGGTGCACTCCATGTCACGCCCCGAGGCGTCCCCCGAGTCGTGACCGCCGTGCGGGCCTGGAGTTGCGCCCGCACAAGGCTTTTTAATGATTTGCATAGCAAGCACGTATTCAGAGTACGCAGATAAATTGAAACACAGATTTGAAACATAGAAAAGTTCTCTTTATTGATAATGAACATCTATTACAAACTCTTGAACGAGTTAGCTAATATGCCGAACGGCTTACAAAAGGGTTGACTCAAAATGAGATAGCAGTCCTGTACATTACATCCTTTTATAAACTCAAAATGTATAGACCTCCAGGCTGGAGGATCGCTTTGCCACGGAGCTGCATTTGTGTATGAAGAGTTGCAGCTTCGGCTTCAAAAGGCTTCGAGGCGCGGTGAAGGTGCGCTAACAGCTGGACTGGATCGGGAAGACGACTTCGGCTCCTCGCTCGGTTCGCCTTAGTGCGGAGAACCTGTTTCAACGAGGGTCAGCATATCGAAACATGCTGGTGAAGGCGAGCTAGCCTGACTATACCAATCAACACGTTGTTTAGTGAGGCATGCATGTTTGGTTGGTTTCTATCTTGCCTTAGTTCATTTACAGTTAAGCAGCATATTGAATTTACTGAAATGAACGTGCCACCGTTCGGTGGATTTTACCTGCCCGTCTGAATTACCTGCACAATACTTACCATGCCTTCCCTGAAACGAAGACACAAGTTAGTATGCAACAGGTTTTAAATATACAGATGATCACTGGCATAATACCACGAAGGACGATTTATAGTCTCAAGACGGACGGATGTGCAGCGCGGGTGCGAGCCCCCGCTGCACGCCTCATTTCCGACGATTCAGACGACTATACAGACGTTCCGTCCGGATCGGATCGGTCCCAGTGCCCCGGCGACCGTCCGCAGGAACCAGATTTCCTTGTGCACAAGTTGTCCGTGATCGCACGTTATATTAACTGATTTATAGCAGATCATACTGTTGAGGCAACACGAATACAGACAAGCAGAATTTCATATATGTGTTCTATATTTAGCCCGTTTTATAGAACCTTTGCACGAACAAGCATACGATAAGGCAACAGTTCACAGGTTTGATTGACAAGCATAATAACCAAGTATATTTGTCTTTTATCTTGGTTTCTTTTATTATTACTTGGTATCGTTTGATCGGGGCGAAGGAGTGAGGCTGGAAGCAGAGCTAGCTAATCGGGTTGGTAGCCACTCACTTAGATTTTGGAAAGAAGAAGGAAAGAGGCGCTTCACGACTCCGTTCGCAAGCCGCCTACTGCTCGTTCACCTGCACACGAACAGCTCGATTAATACTTCTTCCTCTCTTTCCATTCTCGGAATAGAAGTGCAAGTCTATGAACGAAAACAATGAAAATCATCGAAACCGTTCAAGGAAAACAAGCAAATCCCAAAACCAACTCAAAGCACGAAAGCAACAAGCGACATCGAAAACCGAGGCAATAAAAGATAGCAGCGGAGAGGTCCCTCCTGACTCTGCCGCTAAGACGATCCTTGGGGCGCAGTCCACTGAATATGGGAATCGATTCCGAAGAAACAAATCCATAACGAGGACGAGTTCTTAATTCAATCTATCCCGATCGAACGATACCGTCTTGTGTTTCTTAGCCGCGCTCCCCGCACTGGGGGAACGGGGCGCTACATCCTACCCAACCAATTGGAAGTTTCGTCCCGAAACTTAGGATAGGACCTACCGTTAAGGATTATTCTGTTGGGGCAGAAGCTTAGAGGGGAGTGGACAATCCCGAGATACGTGGTCCCTTGCACCACAGTTGAAGCATAGGCCCTTGCGGCGATAACAATTGTCAGTGGTGTGCCCAGACTTTTTACAGTATTCACAGAATGGTCTCGGGTTTCCCCTTTGGGGACCGCCGTGGTTAGGGCGCTTTGCGGCGGTATTTCCTCTATCATTGCCTTGGCGTTTGTGATTGTAGGTATGCACAGCGCCGGTGGAAACGTGAGGATACAGTGGCTCGAGCGATAGGGCGTGATTCATGACTTCACGCATGGTTCCATACTGATTATTGACCACGTGCGAATAGATGGCAGGGCGTAGTCCACCTTCAAACCTTCTAGCTCGGCTCGCTGCATCAGGTAAATAGGCCCTAGCGAACTTCGAGAGTCGGTTGAACTCGGCGGAGTATTGCTTAACTGTCATACTGCCCTGCCTCAGCTGCACGAAGTCATTTTCCATTTTGCGTTGTACTGGAGGCGGTATAAACTCCTCTTCAAACGCGGCACGAAAGGTCGTCCACGAGATCGCCTCCTCTCCGTGATCAAGTTGGAGAGATCGTCGATGCACGTCCCACCAATCGTGTGCGTCGAGGCGGAGCTGCAGTTGCGCGCAGGCGACGCGCCTATCTTCGGGGACCTCTAGCAGAGTGAAGTGGTCTTCAAGTTCTGCTAGCCAATCTAGAGCTACCACTGGGTCCTCAGTCCCGTTGAACGGGGTGTTGCAGACTTTCTTGAATTGGCCCAAGTTGAAGGCAATCACGTCCCTCGGCCTTGGGATTTGAGGCGTCTCCACTTCAAGCACGGGCTGTTCCACCGGAGTCGCTGCTGTTGCGGCGGAATGGTTGGCAGCCAAAGTCTGAACGATCTGATGCAGGGTATCGACCTGCTTCTGTTGGACTGAGAATCGGGTCTCTAGATTACTCTCGAGCTTAGCTTGGCGAGCATCGTCTCGTTGTCGTTGCGATTCTAACATTTGCATTACCCGCTCAAGCGGGTCGACTTGAGACATGCCTCTTTGGCTTCGAGAGCTTCCCGAATTGCCCGAACTGCTCTCTTGTGTTTCGATCGGTGGCTGCGCTGCAGATTGCGCTTGATCCATTCCTTCAAAAGAAGGTAAATTACATTAGGATCATAATGTATTATGGACTTATTGCCTGAACGTATCTCATTTTGGCCTAGCGAGTTCAAGAGTTCGCATAGGAATCTGATCGTTAAAGGAACTTTTCCAGCACGAAGTCTAAGGAACTTTGAATCTATGCTCTGATACCACTATGTCACGCCCCGAGGCGTCCCCTGAGTCGTGACCGCCGTGCGGGCCTGGAGTTGCGCCCGCACAAGGCTTTTTAATGATTTGCATAGCAAGCACGTATTCAGAGTACGCAGATAAATTGAAACACAGATTTGAAACATAGAAAAGTTCTCTTTATTGATAATGAACATCTATTACAAACTCTTGAACGAGTTAGCTAATATGCCGAACGGCTTACAAAAGGGTTGACTCAAAATGAGATAGCAGTCCTGTACATTACATCCTTTTATAAACTCAAAATGTATAGACCTCCAGGCTGGAGGATCGCTTTGCCACGGAGCTGCATTTGTGTATGAAGAGTTGCAGCTTCGGCTTCAAAAGGCTTCGAGGCGCGGTGAAGGTGCGCTAACAGCTGGACTGGATCGGGAAGACGACTTCGGCTCCTCGCTCGGTTCGCCTTAGTGCGGAGAACCTGTTTCAACGAGGGTCAGCATATCGAAACATGCTGGTGAAGGCGAGCTAGCCTGACTATACCAATCAACACGTTGTTTAGTGAGGCATGCATGTTTGGTTGGTTTCTATCTTGCCTTAGTTCATTTACAGTTAAGCAGCATATTGAATTTACTGAAATGAACGTGCCACCGTTCGGTGGATTTTACCTGCCCGTCTGAATTACCTGCACAATACTTACCATGCCTTCCCTGAAACGAAGACACAAGTTAGTATGCAACAGGTTTTAAATATACAGATGATCACTGGCATAATACCACGAAGGACGATTTATAGTCTCAAGACGGACGGATGTGCAGCGCGGGTGCGAGCCCCCGCTGCACGCCTCATTTCCGACGATTCAGACGACTATACAGACGTTCCGTCCGGATCGGATCGGTCCCAGTGCCCCGGCGACCGTCCGCAGGAACCAGATTTCCTTGTGCACAAGTTGTCCGTGATCGCACGTTATATTAACTGATTTATAGCAGATCATACTGTTGAGGCAACACGAATACAGACAAGCAGAATTTCATATATGTGTTCTATATTTAGCCCGTTTTATAGAACCTTTGCACGAACAAGCATACGATAAGGCAACAGTTCACAGGTTTGATTGACAAGCATAATAACCAAGTATATTTGTCTTTTATCTTGGTTTCTTTTATTATTACTTGGTATCGTTTGATCGGGGCGAAGGAGTGAGGCTGGAAGCAGAGCTAGCTAATCGGGTTGGTAGCCACTCACTTAGATTTTGGAAAGAAGAAGGAAAGAGGCGCTTCACGACTCCGTTCGCAAGCCGCCTACTGCTCGTTCACCTGCACACGAACAGCTCGATTAATACTTCTTCCTCTCTTTCCATTCTCGGAATAGAAGTGCAAGTCTATGAACGAAAACAATGAAAATCATCGAAACCATTCAAGGAAAACAAGCAAATCCCAAAACCAACTCAAAGCACGAAAGCAACAAGCGACATCGAAAACCGAGGCAATAAAAGATAGCAGCGGAGAGGTCCCTCCTGACTCTGCCGCTAAGACGATCCTTGGGGCGCAGTCCACTGAATATGGGAATCGATTCCGAAGAAACAAATCCATAACGAGGACGAGTTCTTAATTCAATCTATCCCGATCGAACGATACCGTCTTGTGTTTCTTAGCCGCGCTCCCCGCACCGGGGGAACGGGGCGCTACACTCCACCCGATTACAATAATGTGCAAAATGTAGTGTCCCGTTCCGCGTTGGCACTATGTACAAGAGATATCGGTTTGCTGACTCAAAATTATGAAGAGCTCATTATTGAACCAGAAGACGACTGATCTAGGTGAGTAGGCAGAACTTCATTCTATGATTCTTTCACGTCTTAATAATGAATCTGAATTTTATAATAATAAGTTGCTAAGAAGATAATATTTTTTTTGCACGAATGATAGAGCCTGCTTAACTAGAGAACTTTTATGCTTGTCTAATAAAAGAACCATTGCCATGCTACTATAGAAAAGAATGTTGCATGCTTAGTATACTGTCACTGCTATTGAACGAACCACTGTCATGCTAATAAACAAGAGTAAAAGAATGTTCGTATATTTTTATCGTACGTTAAAGATAGAGTAGAACTACATGCTTATTTAAAGAGATAGAAGAACGGTGCCATGTCTGTTTTAATAGAGATTGCTTGCATATTTTTCTTATCGCTTTAAAAGATAGAACTATTTGAAATGCTTGAACTGTATCAGAGAGATGGCGGCCTGTCCGCATAGAGATAGAGATGGCGGCTTGTCCGCACAGAGAAAAGAAGAGAATAGATAGATTAGTTTGCTTTTTCATAACATGTGCATCTTAGAGTTTATCTGATAGAGTAACATGCATTGCATTGGTCTGACAATGGCTATCAGTGAAGAGCTAAACCGTGAGTCCCGACTGCTTATTTGAGCGTATCTTAGTGCAGAGCAACTATGAGTCACAGCTGCTATAGCCAGATAGAGTATAGAATACCCTGAGGCAAAGAAGTTCGCTTTATTAGGCGAGTGTTGTGAGACTCGTCTCACTATTACGTATTTTTTATGTTCATATCTTGTATATGTATGCTATTGCTGTATATTGCTTCCCGTATATTTTTATGGATTTCTCTAGCTGCTCTCATGTAATTTCTAGATTTGTGCATAGTGTTAACCACCCTTGATATATAACCCCTCTCTTTCTCTCTCTCCCCCATTCTTTCACTTTTTCCCTCTTTTCATTCTTCTCCATTCCTCCCCCCTCCTCCCTAGATGATAGTAGCCCTGGACTGGTTTTCATCCCCTTTCCCTTGGTAGTAGTGGTAGTAGTTAGTGGTGGTTTTAGGCAAGTACATCTTGCCGATGATGGAGAACTTGCACTTTTACTTTATTGTGGATTTCTTGCATTTTACTAGTCTATATTGTGCTCTATGAACTCCTATGCATGTTTGCTTCTTGGTATTTTCGATTTTGATAGCTTGGTTGGACTAGATCTACATTTTTAGTTTAATGCGTTCTTGACATTTTTATGGTTTTGATCTCTTAAAACTTGTTGTTTTTCAAACTAGTTGTTCTATGTGAGAGAGCATATGATTTCAAGTGGTTTAGAACTTTACTTCTCTGGATTTGAGCTAAAAATGAGGATTTTAGGAAGAATCACATTTTCAGGACTTGGAGTTTTTTCATGACTGAAACTTGATGTTCTGGGACGAAGGAGCTCCATGCAGCCTGCTTTGCATGCGACCTGGACTCATCGCTCCAAAACTTAGCATGCTGTCATCTTGTTGGACATATGACTGAATCTGCACATGCGTCCCTTGACCAAATGCATGAAACTTGAACGAAAGAAATTTCTCTAAGTTCTTGATTCCATGCGACCAAGAGGAGCATGCGGCTGTCACGCCCCAGTCCCAAAATACCGAGGGACTAGTCACGTGGCAATGGCCAACAGCACAACTCCAATGGGCAAACCCAATTTAATGGACCCGTTAGAGTGCACTTAAGCTGTAACAAATATAAATACAAGTCTACACCATCTATCACAATAAAATTCTAGTCTCATCCACAGAAAGTAAACAAAATTTAATATGATAGACCAGTCAAGATAATAAATAAAAAGATATAGTCCATTATTAAGTCCACATAAGTAGTGTCTCGGGGAACAACCCGTCAAAATAAGAAAAGAGAATAACACCAATACATAAGTTTAAGTCCAAGTATGGAATAAAACTAAGCATAAATAAATGAGTAAGTAACTGAGTTCTCAGAAGAAATCATCTGGCACAACCTCATCCTCTGGTGCCAAATACTGCTCCAACGTCAGCTCCTGTCCTGTAAACCTCACGGTAATTCTACTCTGTTGTACTTGGGGACATAATCCGGATCCAGGTCCTCAGGGGACATAACAAGGTACAAGAAACACCCAAGACAAATAAAATGCAGTAAAGAAAAATAGATCCTCAGGGCAAGCTATATAACCAGCTAATTAAAATGCAAATGAGAGCATCACTAGTATTCATGATGAAACTACTACAGGCTCTATGTCGGGGAGCCCATAGCAGCAAGTAGTATCATGTAGGGCCAATAAATGTGCCAAGCTCTGATACAGAGACTAAAGCACCTCCAGTAGTATAGTATATATGTAAATAATCAGCCTGTAGCATGTGTGTCTCTTCCCACCCAATGTAACCTCACGTCTCATGTCCATAACACGCAAGATCATGACCTCTAGCTAGTACAATGAGTCATAATGATATATATATATATATATATATATATATATATATATATATATATATATATATATGCAAGTCTCATATCACGAATCCTGTAAGCCTATACAGAATCACCATGAATAACTCAAGAAAGATTCTCACTACAAGAAAAAGCGGGATTAGCGACGTATTTTAGCGACTCCAAGTAAAAACGTCGCTAAATTAGCGACTCGGTAAAAATCGTCGCTAGTCGTCGCTAAATGGCGACATTTAGCGACGTTTAGCGACTTTTATTAAGATTTTAAACGAATAGTCGCTATAAGTTCAATTAAGGTCGCTAAACGTCGCTAATATATCTGATTTAGCGACGTTTAGCGTCGTAATTAGCGACGTATATATGAAAAATATTTAGCAACGTATTTAGCGACGTCGTATCTATCGTTGGCGTCGCTAATTTTTATTTTAGCGACGTTTTTATTGGACGTCGCTAAACGTCGCTAAATTTTGTTTAATTAGGGCTCAGGTTTCTTTTCTCGATCTATCGAAAATTTTGAAAACGTTTCGATTTCCCCCGCCCCCTCTCTCCGGCGACCGGGTCTCCACGGCTGCGGCTACTCCGGCATCCCCCTCCTCCTCCTCGAGCTCTAGGTAATCTCTCTCTCTCTCTCTCTCTCTCTCTCTCATGTGACACTGACACAAGACACACTTGACAGACACGACACACGCACACAGACACACACGACACACACGACACACACACACACACACACGCAGACACACACACACGACACACATACACGACACACACACAGACGCAGACACACACACGACACACACACGACACACAGACGCATACACACACACAGACGCAGATTAGGGTTAGGGTTAGGTTTAGGTGAATGTTGCTTGCTTTGAGATCAAAACTTACTATGTACCAACAACTTACTATGTACCACAGACGCAGATTAGGGTTAGGGTTGACTAAAAAAAACTACATATCTTATGATTATGAGTCAAAACTTACTATGTACCAACAACTGTTCTCGTTTTAAAATCTGTTTCATCTCCACCGAATATTCTAGCCATACCAAAATCTGAAATTTTGGGGTCCATGTCCTTGTCAAGGAGAATGTTGCTTGCTTTGAGATCTCTATGTATAACTCTTAATCGTGAATCTTGATGAATAATTTTTTTCATATTTTTAAAATATACTAACGGCCCATTCCCCTTACAATTCAATTCTAAAATTACTATTTTTTCATATTTTTTAAATATGCTAATGGTCAAAGCCCGTTAGTATTCAATTGTACATATATTTATATGCCTATTAGAAAAAATAATTACTAACGGATATAGCCGTTAGAATAATTAAAATATTAATGGACATGAGTTGTTAGGAGGGTAGTTAGTAATATTATCCACGCCTATATACGCATAAAATTTATCCGTTAGAATTATTTTTTGTAACATGTGTTAGACCGTTACAATAGAGGTGTTTTGGTGTAGTGACTCTTCGTCAAGGTTAGTAGATACTGCTTTGTGTTCATGTCGGGGTCGTGTCATTAATTGCTAACTTGTGATTGTTATTTGGGAAATTGATATGTTACATCTATCCATTAATCTGAAATGATCATATAAAGTTTTATTTTGCCTTTTAGTGTGTAATATCTAACAGATAGGTATTTTTGTTGCTTCCAAATGCGAAGTACACATTTTAGTATATGTTTATGACTTTGACCCCTCTTAAGTTCATATAGCTATCAAAGTGATATTGTTGCTTCTTAGTAAGTTTATCTAGAAAAGCTTAATATGAATAAGCTAAAAAAAGTCCATGAACAAAAAGAAGCACTTTCGACACACATACACGACACACACACACAGACGCAGACACACACACACGACACACACGACACACACACACACATACGTGTGTGTAGGAATTAAATCTGTGTGATAAATTTTTTTGGCGCAGACCAAAATAAACCAAAATGAGTTTTGAAATTTGGCTTGTAGTTCACTAGAGTACACAATATGGAGACAAAATATACTTGTTGGACTTAGCAAGCTACTCCCATCTTCAGATATAAATTTGGTATCAAAGTCTACCTGTCTTTAGGTTATATAAGACTGGAATTTGAAAATAGCTCAACCATACGTGTGTGTAGGTGTATAAGACCTAGGCATCAATTGTTAGTTGTAGTGTGAGTTTGGGTTTTTGCATTTGGGGGATGTGAGAGTGTCGGGTTCCTCAGTCAGTGCACACTGTGAAAACTGGTTTTGTGTGTGTGCACAGTGTGCCTCAACCACTGTGTCTCAGTGTATCAGTCGAGCCACTGGTTTTGTGTGTGTGTCTTAGATACTACTATTTACTTTAATCTTTATCATCCAAATCTCATAATTCAATTTCAATTTCAATTGCAAAGAATTATCATTATTATAAGATATTATGGTATCATTATTATACTGCTAATTCTTTGTTTTTATCTATCTTACCAGATGGCACCCAAGAGAGCGACACCTCCTACTGTTAAGGAGGAAGTGATGCCTCCTACTGTTAAGGAGGAAGTGATGCCTCCTACTGTTAAGGAGGAAGAGATACCACCTGCGGGGAGTTTCAGTCACCCAGCACCTATCGCGGCTGTATCTCAGACGGGGAGTTCCAGTCACCCAGCACCCATAGCGGAGCTTGATAACATAAACGCTGTTTATGCGCAGTATTTGAGGGACTGGTATCAGCCCCGTTTTGGAAATCCTCAAGATTGATACTATAATGTTTCATATACTTATATATTATGCATTTTGTGTTACTGTGATACTCTGATACTTATATATTATGTATTTTATGATGCTGTTTATGCCCATTTTGTGTGACTGTGATACTTTTATAACTGTGATACTTTTATTGTCTGTCTATAATGTTTGTGTTCCATCGAAGGGGTCGGCGAACCCATAGAATTCAACGGAGGGTTGCTCCGGGTCTATTTTTAATTACAAATTTATAAATTAGAGGAATAATAGTTTGGAACAATTCAGTTTTTTTTTTTAATTTTTTTTGTAAATTTAGCGACGTATTTAGCGACGTTTAGCGACGTCTAGCGACGTTTTTATAAGTTGCTAAACAAGTCGCTAATTAGCGACGTGTAAATAGCCGTCGCTAACAACGTCGCTAAACGTCGCTAAATATGTCGCTGTACGTCGCAAATTTCTGACATGGCAGTACTGCCAAGTCATTAAAGACGTCGCTGTTACGTCGCTATAAAATTCGCTAATGAGCGACGTTTAGCGACTTTAATAAACGTCGCTATTTCGTGACGCCGCGTCGCTAAACGTCGCTACATTTAGCGACTCAATAAAGTCGATAAAAAACGTCGGCATAGCGACATTTAGCGACGTTTTTTCGTTCAGCGACTTGGTTTTTTCCGACTGCGTTACAACGTCACTAATTACGTCGCTAAACGAGTTTAGCGACGTTTTATTGTCATTTGGCGACGTTTTTTGACGTCGCTAATTTGACTTTTTTTGGTAGTGTCTTTCATATGAAATAGTGTCAAGTGTCCTACAGTATGACATACTTGGTAAAGCAAGCATGTAAAAATAAGATTGTAAAATCAACTCTCTAAGTGACGTTACAGGACTCTGCGTACGACATCGACACCCGAATCTTGTTCGGACGCTAAGCAACGTCTCACGGTCCTAGGTTGAACAGGTACATCATAGAAGTATATATATAAAAAGAACACAAGCAAATAATATAACAGGATCTCTGCAGGTTTGGCAAGGTACACTTGCCTGGGTTCTGAACTCCGTCAACTACTCATGTAATAGTGGAATATGCAAGTACGTCTCCGGATGCTAAAATAAATATCACCATTATTTTCAGAATATATGAAATAGCTAGGATTGACTACCAATAAGTCCAATTTGGACATAGGAGAAGAATTGACAGTTTTAGATCAAAGTGGGGTCCACATGTGACCCACTTCGCACAAAAAAATGTGTCAAAGATAAACTTCTCAAAATTTAGCAAACTTAGTGTCTATGATTCTAGAACAATAATACAAATCCAACGGAACATCCAGAATTGGATTCCGATGAGCCGGTCACGAAATCACCCGTAAAGTGGAACCGTGGGGCCCGCGAAATGTTGTTTCATCAACTTTCTCAGAATTGAACCAAACTTGGGTCACAGGACCAGCATAACGCTGCGAATCCGATGGAACAAGTTTCGTTGTGAAACGACAAGCACACACGAAGTTATAAAAAGTGTCGGGACATATCGATACAATATTTTTTGACGGATACGCATTGATTCCGGTGTGCACGCACATCCAAATCAAGTTATGAAAAATTCTACACGTCTGCGTTAATGATATGCTCCTTTCGGTGAAATACTCACAAGATAAAGTCGTCTTGTTTGGCGGGACGCACCCCGTATCGAAAATTTTAGGTTTACGAAATCAAGTTTTTGACAGTTTTTAGCATTAAATAAATCACAGAATAAATCGAATTTAGAGAAAGTGTTTAAAGGGATTAAAACTAGGTTATACTGTCCAGAAGTCTGTTCAAGTAAAATTTTAACATCGTATGCCGTTAGGGAGATAACGGGACTTAAACACGCGTAACTGGATATTTTTGTTCTTGGCCTACTGCTCATTTTTTCTGTTTTGTGTCTCGATTTATGATCGACACAGGAAACAATAAGCTAAACTAATTAAACAAGATTTATGGGGGTCATGTGGTCTTCACATAGGATTCGATGATTCGTTGTTTGGTTTACTGTGTAGGAAGGAACAGAGTTGGGAAGAAGGGTACCTCGTTTAGTCTGTTGCTCGCGATTTCAGGGCGGTCTGCTCGTGGCGGTGCGTGGCGGGGATCGACGGTGGTCGACGGCTATCGACGGTGTTCGTCTGGATGCAGGAGAGAAGACTGAGGGTGTGGTCTATTGTGATGATATATTGTAAACTCTCTCGACCAGATTTCAGTAATTTAGGATTAATTTTGACTAATTAGAATTAGTGCAAATTTTAAAATTTTATTTATTATTTATTATATTGATTGTGCACCTGTTCATTACACAATTAACTAGGGCATCACACTAGCTGTTAACCCTAAACAAATTTCACATTCCTGCTCTAGACTAGTCAGACTACTTTTTCTGTATTTTGTGCAACTTCCAGAAACCTCGTTTGATGCTTCGTTTTAGTCGCACAAATATCGTTACAAACGTATGTATTTATTTCCTATTTAATTTTCTGCTCTTTACCCATCTCTGTACTCCTAGAGATTTGAGGACCAGTAGGCACCTGTTTTTGCCAAACAAAAATACGATAATATTCTACTCTAATTGTATTACAATTATCGTTTTGACACCGTAGAAAAATTATGACTCTAATAGCCTCTAAATAATTAGTGAACACCGTGCGCAGTATTTATTAAATAATAAATACGATGACTGTATCACCTGCAATATCAGACCCTGCACCTGCCCAGAATCACCCCACACTGTCCAAAACATTTTTCCCCAGCGATTTCCCTCATTTTTGTACAATTTAGAATTTCGAGAAATCAGTATTTAAAATCAGGTAAATTACGAAATTACGCAAAATACAAATTTTATGCATTTATGCAATTATTGAAAAGTTAAAGGTTTATATGCAAAATTGCATGCTAGGTGGCCAAATCCTATTGGCTAGACCATAGGTGAGTGGGACCCACCCAAAACACCCAGAAAAATGCTGTAGAAATATCCCAAATACCAAATTACCAAAATGTCCCTAAGTTCCACATAATTACAGAATTGCCACTCTCTCAAAACCCTATGTAAACCCTAACCCACCCATTCAAATCCTTACAGCCCTTCCCTCCGCCACCTCCGACCACCGCCTCCGGCCAAACTCGGCCCAACCCTTCGCCCTGCCACCCTCTCCCCTCCGGCCAAGTCCCACCGCCAGCGCCGCCCTGCTCCGCCGGCTACAGCCCCCGCAACTTCCCCCTCCCCTCACTGTCCACAGCACCACCACCACCCGAACCACCTTCCCCTCCGCCTCCGGCCGTCGCCGACCACCGCCACCCTACCCAACCGCTTCGCCCCGACCTCCTCTACCTACCACCACCACCTCACCTCCCCACGACGCCGCCTCCGGCCGCCCTAGCCCCCGCAGCGACCACCACCCCCTAACCCAAGCTGCTGCCACCCTCACCCCCGACGCCTCTAGCCGCCACCACCACCGCCGTGCACCTCCGCCACCACCCCCAACCTGACCGCCACCCTCTCCTCTTCCAAACCCGTCGCCTGCCCAGCCACCTCCGCCGCTCCTCCGTCGGCCAGCGCCCCCGCAAGCTGCTGCTGCTGTCAGTGGCCACTGCTACTGTTGCTGCTCCTCCGGCCGCCTCCGGCCAGCTCCGCCGCTGTCCTCCCGCCGGCGACACCGCGTGGGACCCCCCTTGCCACCTGTAAGGTATATTATACCTATACTATACTAAAATACGTAATTAATCTATAGTACATGTATATATGTATATAATATATGTATATATGTATATATATATGTATATATATATGTATATTACTATGTATTTATATGTATATATATATATATATTGTATATACTATATATACTGTTATTATACAGTATATTATAATATATATACTACTATTATATACTTACTAAATTAATGTATATATAATACTATATAATATATATGTATATGTATATATAATTACTATATACTATTATGGAATATTACATATATATAGTATATATATATATGTACATATATTTATAATATATGTATACTATATATATTATATATTATATATATAACATATTTGTATATGTTATATAATTACTAGTATATATGTATGCTATGCATTTTTTTTTGGGTTGTTTATTTTTTCTGCATTTATATTTCTGCACTTATATTATATATATATCTATATATATATATATTATCTATATGTATTTATATATTAATATCCAGCTGGATAATACAGCTTATTATAAATATGTAAATTTACATTTCTGCAATATATTATATACTATATATAATACCAGCTGGATAATACAGCTTAATTATATATATTATATTTTAATTCTTGCAAATGTCATTTCAATTTATATAAATTATTTATATCAGTGGATATACCCTGAATATATATGTATTTAATTTTTGCCCTGTCTTTTCAATATTATTATATATCAGAGGATACACCCTGATAAATACTATATTATTTATCGCAGTGGATATACCCTGCTACTATATATTATTACCTGCATTTATCTGTTCTATATATATATACTATTATATATATTTTATCTATGCCTACTATATATATATCTATACTATATATATGTGTATATATATATGTTTTATATTACAGCCTGGATATTCACGAACCCTGTCTATTTTAACAGAAACCAACTTCAGCACTGCCAGTGACCCCCTGTCACCAGCAATCTCAAACCTGACTGTGAAATCAGGTTATCAACACTATCAGGGAGTAGGCAAGTATACCTTGCCAAGTTATTGTTTAAATTAAATTGTTGATATCTACTTTGTTCTGAAATTCATATACCATGATCACCTGAGACTGTCTTGGGTACAGTCAACTGTTATGTTGACACGATATTACAGACTCACCAACAGCTGAGAGAATATCCTAATATTCTCCTAGACCCTATCACAAGAACACGCAACATGGTTGTATTACATATATGGATGTGAGCTGCGTATTTGATTAGCTACCATTACGTATGACCCGCATCACGGATTAGAATAACTCAGGAAAGGTACGACTGGACACTTAGTTTCATTGGGATGGGAAAGATAACTAGTTGACGTATGGGACACCCCCTCCAATAATGTTTTATACCTTCGTACCAGTGATGGTCGATTGCAGAGTTCCCTGAGTCGGGGGCATACGACACCTATATTAGCCAGTCGCCACGATTGGTGAATTACGTCAGCGTATGTCTAGCCACACATTCCCATGCATACTACTGGATCTTTACTTGCATTTTCACTTAGTATGGTTAGCACCCTGTATTTATTTTATTTCTTTATTCAGTATTTATATTACATGGCATGTCATTTTTCTGTATCTTGTTACGTCCCACTGAGGACTTGGTTCCTTGCCAGATCTAGATGAGGCTTTCTACCCCACAGTGTACGGGCCTAATCAGGAGGCCAGATGTGCTACCGAGGAGGAGCTCGAGGAGACACCCTCAGAGTAGGCTTGATCCTAGATGCTGCTACCTAGAGATGGAGATATTTTGATCAGATAGACACTGCTTAGTCTATCTGATTTTTCTGGGCTATTATCAGTTTTTGTAGTAGGCTTGTATTCTCACTAGTTGTGTACTGTATCAGACTCAGTTATATATATATTTCAGCACTTGCTTTTCTGACATTTTGTTGTGGATGAGATAGTTTTACCTGTTCTATACTTGTAGTATTTTAGGACAGCGTAGCACGTCCCTTTGGGTCCATCAAAGTGGATTAAGCCCTTAGTGACGTGTCAGCTGGCCAGTGACACGTGGCCTAGTTCCTGACATTTTTGGGACTGGGGCGTGACATGGTTTTAGTGGTGGCCCATGCAGGTCCAGTTTTATTTGCTAGTGGTATGATAACATGCCCACCAATGCCTGCAATAGGATAGAAATATTAGGTCTCATCCACACTGACACCATCTTTACAAATTCTATTATTGCATCTTGCTTGATTATCATTATTTATCTCCTTTGTGTTTTCTAATTATCCTATTTTCCTCAGAAATATGGACATACCCGGGAAACTTGCGAATAATGGGGCTGACCAAGCAACAGACCCTTCGCCAAGTGCCCAAGGAACTCCGTCCAATCACCAGAATTCTAGCCAGGAGACGACACCAACTCCACATGCAGAGACACCTTTTTCTCCACCTCCAGCCTTGCCTATCCAGATGCCACAACTTGAGGGTCAACCTCAAATGTTGCAGTTTTTCCAGACTATGTTGCAGAACCAGTGGCAACAAACTGAGGCCCTGAGACAGTCTCAGTGGCAGCAAACTGAAGCTCTGCGACAGACGTTGATGACGGCTTTGGAGAGAACTACTACTCCGACACCAGTACCTGTCCTACCAGCGGGCACAGTTCGAGGCTTCCGTCAAATGAGCCCGAGGGATTTCAAAGGCAACGAGACTCCTGAAGAGATCTCCGATTGGATCTCCAACACCGAAATGCTGCTAGAAGGATCGCAACTCACTCCCGACCTATGGATGACCGCTGTGAGGGGCCAACTTCTTGGCAACGCCCATCACTGGTGGGAATTCATAGAGCGCAGCGTCGGCAAAGACCAAACTTGGCAATAATTCTTGGAGCATTTCAATGCCAAGTACTTTCCAGCGACAGTCCAGAATGCCCTATACTCCCAGTTCCTGCACCTGGAGCAAGGAAACATGACGGTAGATGCCTACGACGCGGAGTTTAGCAGACTAAGTCGGTTCGGTGCTGATCTGATCCCGAACGAGCTGAAGAAGGCTAAAAGATTCCACCATGGCCTTAACCACGAGCTCCAGAGGTACACAACAACGCAGTCGAGAATCTCCTACAACGAGGTTCTTACAGAAGCCAGGGAGCAAGAAGCCATTGGTCGAGGAGCCAGACGCTCAAATCCAACCTTCCCGGCCAAGAATCAGCACGGAGCAGGAGGACCTATACGTCGTCCCCAATATCAGACGTAGCAGACGACGGGGCCTTACCAGAAGAGGGAGCTCCCGACTTGTCACTTTTGTGGCAAGAAGGGGCATTTTGCCAATGACTGTAGAAAGAAGCTGGGATTATGCCTGCTATGTGGAGCTAGAAATCATATGGCCAAAGACTGCCCACAACGTAGAGATGCAGCACCTCAACAAGGGCAGAAGCCAGGAGCACAAGCTCAGAAGATGCTTCCCTCCACATCAGGAGGATATCAGAGAGGAGCACCTCTGCCTACTCAGGAGACCCAGTTCAAGGCCAGACAACAAGCCGGAGGACAAAGGCAGGGACAAGCCTTTGCGTTAGCTGCTATTGCAGAAGAACCTGAAGGGGAAACTATAACAGGTACCATTTTAGTTGCATCATTACCTGCAACTGTATTATTCGATTCTGGGGCTACTTTGTCTTTCATATCCAGTAGTTTCGTAGCCATGTACAAGCTATCCACTTCCCCGCTACCCAAGTGTTGGAAAATACTTACTGGAGGAGGTATTGTTCCAGTTACCAACATTATCGAAACCTGTCCAGTAGTTGTTTGTAGTAGAGGACTAAGAGCGCGATTTTTGGTACTTCCAATGCCAAATTTTGATGTTGTCTTAGGCATGGACTGGCTAAGCCAGAACGATGCTATCCTAGACTGCCGAAAGGGTAGTGTTATCTTTAGACCCCCAGATCACCCAGAATTCGAATATGTCCGAGGAACCATCGAGCAAGGAGTAGGCCAGACTCCTAGAGCTTACATGGCGATGGAGACAGCACTTCCCTCAATTGTAGCAGAGTTCGAGGACGTATTTCCAGAAGAATTGCCAGGCCTACCGCCTGACAGAGAAGTGGAGTTCATTATTGAGCTGATACCTGGAGCTGCACCAGTATCCTCCAATGTATACCGACTGGCGAAGAAGGAGCTTGACGAGCTGAAGCTTCAACTGGAGGAACTACAGATCAAGGAATTTGTTCGTCCTAGTGCATCACCCTGGGGAGCACCAGTGTTGTTTGTACCAAAGAAGGACGGAACATATCGCATGTGCATTGATTACAGAGCCCTCAACGCTCTGACAATCAAAAACAAGTACCCTTTGCCGAGAATTGACGACCTGTTCGATCAACTAACAGGAGCCGTGGTATTCTCGAAGTTAGACTTGAGATCAGGTTATCATCAGGTTAAGGTACGCAGGGAAGATATTCCAAAAATAGCATTCAGGACTCGTTATGGTCATTACGAGTTCCTGGTGATGCCTTTTAGACTAACTAATGCACTTGCCGTATTCATGAACCTGATGAACAGAGTCTTCCACTAATATCTGGACCAGTTCGTGGTAGTCTTCATCGACGACATTCTGGTGTATTCAAAAAGCCACGAGGAGCATGAAGAGCATTTAAGGTTGGTATTAGAGACGCTGAGACGGGAGAGCCTTTATGCTAAGATGAGCAAGTGTGAATTCTTCCTGGACCGTGTCGCATTTCTTGAACACGTTATCACAGAAGAAGGCATCTCGGTAGACCCAGCAAAGATCTCATCTGTTGAGACGTGGCCAACCCCGACCAACGTCTCAGAGGTGAGAAGCTTTCTAGGACTTGCCGGATATTACCGGAGGTTCGTAGAAAACTTTGCAAGGATCGCGGAGCCGATTACCCGTCTTACTCGCAAGGAGCAGGAGTTCATATGGACTGAAGATTGCCAGACAGCTTTTGATGACTTGAAGAAGCGTCTGACTACAGCTCCCATTTTGACTATACCATCTGGATCCGGAGGTTTCGTCATATATAGCGATGCATCCGGAAAAGGATTTGGTTGTGTCTTAATGCAACATGGGAAAGTTGTAGCTTATGCCTCAAGACAGTTGAGAACTCATGAGAAGAATTACCCCACTCACGATCTGGAGCTTGCCGCAGTCATCTTCGCCCTGAAGCTATGGAGACACTATCTATATGGCGAAAGAGTGGAGATATTCACCGATCATAAAAGTTTGAAGTACGTCTACACCCAGAAGGACCTAAATCTGAGACAAAGACGATGGCTCGAAGTGATGGCGGATTTCGAAATTGATCTACAGTGCCATCCAGGGAAAGCTAATATGGTGGCAGATGCTCTAAGCAGAAAACCCTCGGCATTCTTTATGATCACCCAACCAGGTCTTCTGAGAGATCTAGAAAATTTGGGAATAGAGGTCATTATGCCAGGAATTGACGGCCAATTATCAAACTATCAGCTGCAATCAACCTTGGTAGAAAGAATCAAAACTACTCTACCAACAGATGCAATATTTCAGAGGCTTCGACAAAGAACAGAGGCTGGAATTCAGACAGGATGTCGCATACACGAAGATGGGACTCTAAGATGTGGTGATCTTCTTTATGTTCCAAATGGAGAACTTCGTAATGAGCTGATGTCAGAAGCTCATAGCTCAACATACTCTATACATCCAGGAGGCACAAAGATGTACAGAGATCTGCGACAATATTACTGGTGGCATGGAATGAAGCGGGAGATAGCACGCTTTATGGCCAAATGCCTGGTGTGTCAACAGGTCAAGGCTGAGCATCAGAGATCTGTCGGTCTACTTCAACCCCTCCCAATACCCGAGTGGAAATGGGAACACATTACGATGGACTTTGTTACGGGCTTCCCAAGAAGTCCTAGTGGTCGTAATGCTGTCTGGGTAATTGTAGACAGACTCACTAAGGCTGCTCATTTTCTACCTTTTAGAGTCGGACAATCCACAGAAGTCTTGGCGGACATGTACATGAAGGAGATAGTGCGTCTGCATGGAGTGCCAGTCAGCATAGTATCTGACAGAGATACGAGATTTACATCTTACTTTTGGCGAAGTATGCAAGAAAGTCTTGGTACCCGCCTCAAGTTCAGCACCTCGTATCACCCACAAACAGATGGCCAATCAGAACGCACCATCCAGACACTTGAAGATATGCTGAGAGCCTGCATGCTTGATTTCAGCGGATCATGGGAAGATCATCTACACCTGGTGGAATTTTCCTACAACAACAGCTATCAAGCGAGCATTCAAATGGCTCCCTTTGAAGCTTTGTATGGAAGGAAATGTCGTTCCCCAGTATGCTGGAGCGATGTTGGCGAGAGACAGATCTTGGGACCAGAACTGATTATTCGTACGGTAGAGAAAGTAAAGAAGATCCAGGGACACCTACGAGCTGCACAAGACAGGCAGAAGCACTGGGCCAACATTCATCGCCGACCTCTAGAGTTCCAAGTAGAGGAACATGTGTTCTTGAAGATCTCACCTACTCGAGGAACTATCAGATTTGGAGGAAGAGGGAAGCTAAGTCCAAGGTACATTGGATCCTTCGATGTGCTAGATCGCGTCGGAGAAGTGGCTTACAGACTAGCTCTACCTCAGACTTTGGAGGGAGTACATGACGTCTTCCACGTATCTCAGCTGAGGAGATACATTCTAGACCCGAGTCATGTGCTAGACTACTCAGAGATCACCATCGGGCCAAGCTTATCTTATCAGGAGGAGCCTGTAGAGATTCTGGACCGTAGCGAGAAAGTGTTGCGAGGCCAGACTATTCCTCTCGTTCGTGTTGCATGGAGACATCATGCACCAGATGAATCCACCTGGGAACGAGAAGAGGATATTCGTCAGCGTTATCCCCACCTATTTCCAAACTAGGGTATGTCCAATATTTCAAATTCAATCTTTCTTAATCATCATATGTCCTTTTTCATTCTCATTATATGGTTGTTTTTATTTCGAGGACGAAATATTCTAAGGAGGGTAGATTGTAAACTCCCTCGACCAGATTTCAGTAATTTAGGATTAATTTTGACTAATTAGAATTAGTGCAACTTTTTAAAATTTTATTTATTATATATTATATTGATTGTGCACCTGTTCATTACACAATTAACTAGGGCATCACACTAGCTGTTAACCCTAAACAAATTTCACATTCCTGCTCTAGACTAGTCAGACTACTTTTTCTGTATTTTGTGCAACTTCCAGAAACCTCGTTTGATGCTTCGTTTTAGTCGCACAAATATCGTTACAAACGTATGTATTTATTTCCTATTTAATTTTCTGCTCTTTACCCATCTCTGTACCCCTAGAGATTTGAGGACCAGTAGGCACCTGTTTTTGCCAAACAAAAATACGATAATATTCTACTCTAATTGTATTACAATTATCGTTTTGACACCGTAGAAAAATTATGACTCTAATAGCCTCTAAATAATTAGTGAACACCGTGCGCAGTATTTATTAAATAATAAATACGATGACTGTATCACCTGCAATATCAGACCCTGCACCTGCCCAGAATTACCCTACACTGTCCAAAACATTTTTCCCCAGCGATTTCCCTCATTTTTGTACAATTTAGAATTTTGAGAAATCAGTATTTAAAATCAGGTAAATTGCAAAATTACGCAAAATACAAATTTTATGCATTTATGTAATTATTGAAAAGTTAGGGGTTTATATGCAAAATTGCATGCTAGGTGGCCAAATCCTATTGGCTAGACCATAGGTGAGTGGGACCCACCCAAAACACCCAGAAAAATCCTGTAGAAATATCCCAAATACCAAATTACCAAAATGTCCCTGAAGTTCCACATAATTACAGAATTGCCACTCTCTCAAAACCTTATATAAACCCTAACCCACCCATTCAAATCCTTACAGCCCTTCCCTCCTCCACCTCCGACCACCGCCTCCGGCCAAACTCGGCCCAACCCTTCGCCCTGCCACCCTCTCCCCTCCGGCCAAGTCCCACCGCCAGCGCCGCCCTGCTCCGCCGGCTACAGCCCCCGCAACTTCCCCCTCCCCTCACTGTCCACAGCACCACCACCACCCGAACCACCTTCCCCTCCGCCTCCGGCCGTCGCCGACCACCGCCACCCTACCCAACCGCTTCGCCCCGACCTCCTCTACCTACCACCACCACCTCACCTCCCCACGACGCCGCCTCCGGCCGCCCTAGCCCCCGCAGCGACCACCACCCCCTAACCCAAGATGCTGCCACCCTCACCCCCGACGCCTCTAGCCGCCACCACCACCGCCGTGCACCTCCGCCACCACCCCCAACCTGACCGCCACCCTCCCCTCTTCCAAACCCGCCGCCTGCCCAGCCACCTCCGCCGCTCCTCCGCCGGCCAGCGCCCCCGCAAGATGCTGCTGCTGCTGCTGTTGTCAGTGGCCACTGCTACTGTTGCTGCTCCTCCGGCCGCCTCCGGCCAGCTCCGCCGCTGTCCTTCCGCCGGCGACACCGCGTGGGACCCCCCTTGCCACATGTAAGGTATATTATACCTATACTATACTAAAATACGTAATTAATCTATAGTACATGTATATATGTATATAATATATGTATATATGTATATATATATGTATATTACTATGTATTTATATGTATATATATATATATATATATATTGTATATACTATATATACTGTTATTATACAGTATATTATAATATATATACTACTATTATATACTTACTAAATTAATGTATATATAATACTATATAATATATATGTATATGTATATATAATTACTATATACTATTATGGAATATTACATATATATAGTATATATATATATGTACATATATTTATAATATATGTATACAATATATATTATATATTATATATATAACATATTTGTATATGTTATATAATTACTAGTATATATGTATGCTATGCATTTTTTTTTGGGTTGTTTATTTTTTCTGCATTTATATTTCTGCACTTATATTATATATATATATATATATATATATCTATATATATATATATTATCTATATGTATTTATATATTAATATCCAGCTGGATAATACAGCTTATTATAAATATGTAAATTTACATTTCTGCAATATATTATATACTATATATAATACCAGCTGGATAATACAGCTTAATTATATATATTATATTTTAATTCTTGCAAATGTCATTTCAATTTATATAAATTATTTATATCAGTGGATATACCCTGAATATATATATATATTTAATTTCTGCCCTGTCTTTTCAATATTATTATATATCAGAGGATACACCCTGATAAATACTATATTATTTATCGCAGTGGATATACCCTGCTACTATATATTATTACCTGCATTTATCTGTTCTATATATATATATACTATTATATATATTTTATCTATGCCTACTATATATATATATCTATACTATATATATGTGTATATATATATGTTTTATATTACAGCCTGGATATTCACGAACCCTGTCTATTTTAACAGAAACCAACTTCAGCACTGCCAGTGACCCCCTGTCACCAGCAATCTCAAACCTGACTGTGAAATCAGGTTATCAACACTATCAGGGAGTAGGCAAGTATACCTTGCCAAGTTATTGTTTAAATTAAATTGTTGATATCTACTTTGTTCTGAAATTCATATACCATGATCACCTGAGACTGTCTTGGGTACAGTCAACTGTTATGTTGATACGATATTACAGACTCACCAACAGCTGAGAGAATATCCTAATATTCTCCTAGACCCTATCACGAGAACACGCAACATGGTTGTATTACATATATGGATGTGAGCTGCGTATTTGATTAGCTACCATTACGTATGACCCGCATCACGGATTAGAATAACTCAGGAAAGGTACGACTGGACACTTAGTTTCATTGGGATGGAAAAGATAACTAGTTGACGTATGGGACACCCCCTCCAATAATTTTTTATACCTTCGTACCAGTGATGGTCGATTGCAGAGTTCCCTGAGTCGGGGGCATACGACACCTATATTAGCCAGTCGCCACGATTGGTGAATTACGTCAGCGTATGTCTAGCCACACATTCCCATGCGTACTACTGGATCTTTACTTGCATTTTCACTTAGTATGGTTAGCACCCTGTATTTATTTTATTTCTTTATTCAGTATTTACATTACATGGCATGTCATTTTTCTGTATCTTGTTACGTCCCACTGAGGACCAGGTTCCTTGCCAGATCTAGATGAGGCTTTCTACCCCACAGTGTACGGGCCTAATCAGGAGGCCAGATGTGCTACCGAGGAGGAGCTCGAGGAGACACCCTCAGAGTAGGCTTGACCCTAGATGCTGCTACCTAGAGATGGAGATATTTTGATCAGATAGACACTGCTTAGTCTATCTGATTTTTCTGGGCTATTATCAGTTTTTGTAGTAGGCTTGTATTCTCACTAGTTGTGTACTGTATCAGACTCAGTTATATATATATTTCAGCACTTGCTTTTCTGACATTTTGTTGTGGATGAGATAGTTTTACCTGTTCTATACTTGTAGTATTTTAGGACAGCGTAGCACGTCCCTTTGGGTCCATCAAAGTGGATTAAGCCCTTAGTGACGTGTCAGCTGGCCAGTGACACGTGGCCTAGTTCCTGACATTTTTGTGACTGGGGCGTGACATGGTTTTAGTGGTGGCCCATGCAGGTCCAGTTTTATTTGCTGGTGGTATGATAACATGCCCACCAATGCCTGCAATAGGATAGAAATATTAGGTCTCATCCACACTGACACCATCTTTACAAATTCTATTATTGCATCTTGCTTGATTATCATTATTTATCTCCTTTGTGTTTTCTAATTATCCTATTTTCCTCAGAAATATGGACATACCCGGGAAACTTGCGAATAATGGGGCTGACCAAGCAACAGACCCTTCGCCAAGTGCCCAAGGAACTCCGTCCAATCACCAAAATTCTAGCCAGGAGACGACACCAACTCCACATGCAGAGACACCTTTTTCTCCACCTCCAGCCTTGCCTATCCAGATGCCACAACTTGAGGGTCAACCTCAAATGTTGCAGTTTTTCCAGACTATGTTGCAGAACCAGTGGCAACAAACTGAGGCCCTGAGACAGTCTCAGTGGCAGCAAACTGAAGCTCTGCGACAGACGTTGATGACGGCTTTGGAGAGAACTACTACTCCGACACCAGTACCTGTCCTACCAGCGGGCACAGTTCGAGGCTTCCGTCAAATGAGCCCGAGGGATTTCAAAGGCAACGAGACTCCTGAAGAGATCTCCGATTGGATCTCCAACACCGAAATGCTGCTAGAAGGATCGCAACTCACTCCCGACCTATGGATGACAGCTGTGAGGGGCCAACTTCTTGGCAACGCCCATCACTGGTGGGAATCCATAGAGCGCAGCGTCGGCAAAGACCAAACTTGGCAACAATTCTTGGAGCATTTCAATGCCAAGTACTTTCCAGCGACAGTCCAGAATGTCCTATACTCCCAGTTCCTGCACCTGGAGCAAGGAAACATGACGGTAGATGCCTACGACGCGGAGTTTAGCAGACTAAGTCGGTTCGGTGCTGATCTGATCCCGAACGAGCTGAAGAAGGCTAAAAGATTCTACCATGGCCTTAACCACGAGCTCCAGAGGTACACAACAACGCAGTCGAGAATCTCCTACAACGAGGTTCTTACAGAAGCCAGGGAGCAAGAAGCCATTGGTCGAGGAGCCAGACGCTCAAATCCAACCTTCCCGGCCAAGAATCAGCACGGAGCAGGAGGACCTATACGTCGTCCCCAATATCAGACGCAGCAGACGACGGGGCCTTACCAGAAGAGGGAGCTCCCGACTTGTCACTTTTGTGGCAAGAAGGGGCATTTTGCCAATGACTGTAGAAAGAAGCTGGGATTATGCCTGCTATGTGGAGCTAGAAATCATATGGCCAAAGACTGCCCACAACGTAGAGATGCAGCACCTCAACAAGGGCAGAAGCCAGGAGCACAAGCTCAGAAGATGCTTCCCTCCACATCAGGAGGATATCAGAGAGGAGCACCTCTGCCTACTCAGGAGACCCAGTTCAAGGCCAGACAACAAGCCGGAGGACAAAGGCAGGGACAAGCCTTTGTGTTAGCTGCTATTGCAGAAGAACCTGAAGGGGAAACTATAACAGGTACCATTTTAGTTGCATCATTACCTGCAACTGTATTATTCGATTCTGGGGCTACTTTGTCTTTCATATCCAGTAGTTTCGTAGCCATGCACAAGCTATCCACTTCCCCGCTACCCAAGTGTTGGAAAATACTTACTGGAGGAGGTATTGTTCCAGTTACCAACATTATCGAAACCTGTCCAGTAGTTGTTTGTAGTAGAGGACTAAGAGCGCAATTTTTGGTACTTCCAATGCCAAATTTTGATGTTGTCTTAGGCATGGACTGGCTAAGCCAGAACGATGCTATCCTAGACTGCCGAAAGGGTAGTGTTATCTTTAGACCCCCAGATCACCCAGAATTCGAATATGTCCGAGGAACCATCGAGCAAGGAGTAGGCCAGACTCCTAGAGCTTACATGGCGATGGAGACAGCACTTCCCTCAATTGTAGCAGAGTTCGAGGACGTATTTCCAGAAGAATTGCCAGGCCTACCGCCTGACAGAGAAGTGGAGTTCATTATTGAGCTGATACCTGGAGCTGCACCAGTATCCTCCAATGTATACCGACTGGCAAAGAAGGAGCTTGACGAGCTGAAGCTTCAACTGGAGGAACTACAGATCAAGGGATTTGTTCATCCTAGTGCATCACCCTGGGGAGCACCAGTGTTGTTTGTACCAAAGAAGGACGGAACATATCGCATGTGCATTGATTACAGAGCCCTCAACGCTCTGACAATCAAAAACAAGTACCCTTTGCCGAGAATTGACGACCTGTTCGATCAACTAACAGGAGCCGTGGTATTCTCGAAGATAGACTTGAGATCAGGTTATCATCAGGTTAAGGTACGCAGGGAAGATATTCCAAAAACAGCATTCAGGACTCGTTATGGTCATTACGAGTTCCTGGTGATGCCTTTTGGACTAACTAATGCACCTGCCGTATTCATGAACCTGATGAACAGAGTCTTCCACCAATATCTGGACCAGTTCGTGGTAGTCTTCATCGACGACATTCTGGTGTATTCAAAAAGCCACGAGGAGCATGAAGAGCATTTAAGGTTGGTATTAGAGACGCTGAGACGGGAGAGCCTTTATGCTAAGATGAGCAAGTGTGAATTCTTCCTGGACCGTGTCGCATTTCTTGGACACGTTATCACAGGAGAAGGCATCTCGGTAGACCCAGCAAAGATCTCATCTGTTGAGACGTGGCCAACCCCGACCAACGTCTCAGAGGTGAGAAGCTTTCTAGGACTTGCCGGATATTACCGGAGGTTCGTAGAAAACTTTGCAAGGATCGCGGAACCGATTACCCGTCTTACTCGCAAGGAGCAGGAGTTTATATGGACTGAAGATTGCCAGACAGCTTTTGATGACTTGAAGAAGCGTCTGACTACAGCTCCCATTTTGACTATACCATCTGGATCCGGAGGTTTCGTCATATATAGCGATGCATCCGGAAAAGGATTTGGTTGTGTCTTAATGCAACATGGGAAAGTTGTAGCTTATGCCTCAAGACAGTTGAGAACTCATGAGAAGAATTACCCCACTCACGATCTGGAGCTTGCCGCAGTCATCTTCGCCCTGAAGCTATAGAGACACTATCTATATGGCGAAAGAGTGGAGATATTCACCGATCATAAAAGTTTGAAGTACGTCTACACCCAGAAGGACCTAAATCTGAGACAAAGACGATGGCTCGAAGTGATGGCGGATTTCGAAATTGATCTACAGTACCATCCAGGGAAAGCTAATATGGTGGCAGATGCTCTAAGCAGAAAACCCTCGGCATTCTTTATGATCACCCAACCAGGTCTTCTGAGAGATCTAGAAAATTTAGGAATAGAGGTCATTATGCCAGGAATTGACGGCCAATTATCAAACTATCAGCTGCAATCAACCTTGGTAGAAAGAATCAAAACTACTCTACCAACAGATGCAAGATTTCAGAGGCTTCGACAAAGAACAGAGGCTGGAATTCAGACAGGATGTCGCATACACGAAGATGGGACTCTAAGATGTGGTGATCGTCTTTATGTTCCAAATGGAGAACTTCGTAATGAGCTGATGTCAGAAGCTCATAGCTCAACATACTCTATACATCCAGGAGGCACAAAGATGTACAGAGATCTGCGATAATATTACTGGTGGCATGGAATGAAGCGGGAGATAGCACGCTTTGTGGCCAAATGCCTGGTGTGTCAACAGGTCAAGGCTGAGCATCAGAGATCTGCCGGTCTACTTCAACCCCTCCCAATATCCGAGTGGAAATGGGAACACATTACGATGGACTTTGTTACGGGCTTCCCAAGAAGTCCTAGTGGTCGTAATGCTGTCTGGGTAATTGTAGACAGACTCACTAAGGCTGCTCATTTTCTACCTTTTAGAGTCGGACAATCCACAGAAGTCTTGGCGGACATGTACATGAAGGAGATAGTGCATCTGCATGGAGTGCCAGTCAGCATAGTATCTGACAGAGATACGAGATTTACATCTTACTTTTGGCGAAGTATGCAAGAAAGTCTTGGTACCCGCCTCAAGTTCAGCACCTCGTATCACCCACAAACAGATGGCCAATCAGAACGCACCATCCAGACACTTGAAGATATGCTGAGAGCCTGCATGCTTGATTTCAGCGGATCATGGGAAGATCATCTACACCTGGTGGAATTTTCCTACAACAACAGCTATCAAGCGAGCATTCAAATGGCTCCCTTTGAAGCTTTGTATGGAAGGAAATGTCGTTCTCCAGTATGCTGGAGCGATGTTGGCGAGAGACAGATCTTGGGACCAGAACTGATTATTCGTACGGTAGAGAAAGTAAAGAAGATCCAGGGACACCTACGAGCTGCACAAGACAGGCAGAAGCACTGGGCCAACATTCATCGCCGACCTCTAGAGTTCCAAGTAGGGGAACATGTGTTCTTGAAGATCTCACCTACTCGAGGAACTTTCAGATTTGGAGGAAGAGGGAAGCTAAGTCCAAGGTACATTGGACCCTTCGATGTGCTAGATCGCGTCGGAGAAGTGGCTTACAGACTAGCTCTACCTCAGACTTTGGAGGGAGTACATGACGTCTTCCACGTTTCTCAGCTGAGGAGGTACATTCCAGACCCGAGTCATGTGCTAGACTACTCAGAGATCACCATCGGGCCAAGCTTATCTTATCAGGAGGAGCCTGTAGAGATTCTGGACCGTAGCGAGAAAGTGTTGCGAGGCCAGACTATTCCTCTCGTTCGTGTTGCATGGAGACATCATGCACCAGGTGAATCCACCTGGGAACGAGAAGAGGATATTCGTCAGCGTTATCCCCACCTATTTCCAAACTAGGGTATGTCCAATATTTCAAATTCAATCTTTCTTAATCATCATATGTCCTTTTTCATTCTCATTATATGGTTGTTTTTATTTCGAGGACGAAATATTCTAAGGAGGGTAGATTGTAAACTCCCTCGACCAGATTTCAGTAATTTAGGATTAATTTTGACTAATTAGAATTAGTGCAACTTTTTAAAATTTTATTTATTATATATTATATTGATTGTGCACCTGTTCATTACACAATTAACTAGGGCATCACACTAGCTGTTAACCCTAAACAAATTTCACATTCCTGCTCTAGACTAGTCAGACTACTTTTTCTGTATTTTGTGCAACTTCCAGAAACCTCGTTTGATGCTTCGTTTTAGTCGCACAAATATCGTTACAAACGTATGTATTTATTTCCTATTTAATTTTCTGCTCTTTACCCATCTCTGTACCCCTAGAGATTTGAGGACCAGTAGGCACCTGTTTTTGCCAAACAAAAATACGATAATATTCTACTCTAATTGTATTACAATTATCGTTTTGACACCGTAGAAAAATTATGACTCTAATAGCCTCTAAATAATTAGTGAACACCGTGCGCAGTATTTATTAAATAATAAATACGATGACTGTATCACCTGCAATATCAGACCCTGCACCTGCCCAGAATTACCCCACACTGTCCAAAACATTTTTCCCCAGCGATTTCCCTTATTTTTGTACAATTTAGAATTTTGAGAAATCAGTATTTAAAATCAGGTAAATTACAAAATTACGCAAAATACAAATTTCATGCATTTATGTAATTATTAAAAAGTTAGGGGTTTATATGCAAAATTGCATGCTAGGTGGCCAAATCCTATTGGCTAGACCATAGGTGAGTGGGACCCACCCAAAACACCCAGAAAAATCCTGTAGAAATATCCCAAATACCAAATTACCAAAATGTCCCTGAAGTTCCACATAATTACAGAATTGCCACTCTCTCAAAACCCTATATAAACCCTAACCCACCCATTCAAATTCTTACAGCCCTTCCCTCCGCCACCTCCGACCACCGCCTCCGGCCAAACTCGGCCCAACCCTTCGCCCTGCCACCCTCTCCCCTCCGGCCAAGTCCCACCGCCAGCGCCGCCCTGCTCCGCCGGCTACAGCCCCCGCAACTTCCCCCTCCCCTCATTGTCCACAGCACCACCACCACCCGAACCACCTTCCCCTCCGCCTCCGGCCGTCGCCGACCACCGCCACCCTACCCAACCGCTTCGCCCCGACCTCCTCTACCTACCACCACCACCTCACCTCCCCACGACGCCGCCTCCGGCCGCCCTAGCCCCCGCAGCGACCACCACCCCCTAACCCAAGCTGCTGCCACCCTCACCCCCGACGCTTCTAGCCGCCACCACCACCGCCGTGCACCTCCGCCACCACCCCCAACCTGACCGCCACCCTCCCCTCTTCCAAACCCGCCGCCTGCCCAGCCACCTCCGCCGCTCCTCCGCCGGCCAGCGCCCCCGCAAGATGCTGCTGCTGCTGCTGTTGTCAGTGGCCACTGCTACTGTTGCTGCTCCTCCGGCCGCCTCCGGCCAGTTCCGCCGCTGTCCTCCCGCCGGCGACACCGCGTGGGACCCCCCTTGCCACCTGTAAGGTATATTATACCTATACTATACTAAAATACGTAATTAATCTATAGTACATGTATATATGTATATAATATATATATATATATATGTATATTACTATGTATTTATATGTATATATATATATATATTGTATATACTATATATACTGTTATTATACAGTATATTATAATATATATACTACTATTATATACTTACTAAATTAATGTATATATAATACTATATAATATATATGTATATGTATATATAATTACTATATACTATTATGGAATATTGCATATATATAGTATATATATATATGTACATATATTTATAATATATGTATACTATATATATTATATATTATATATATAACATATTTGTATATGTTATATAATTACTAGTATATATGTATGCTATGCATTTTTTTTTGGGTTGTTTATTTTTTCTGCATTTATATTTCTGCACTTATATTATATATATATATATCTATATATATATATATATATTATCTATATGTACTTATATATTAATATCCAGCTGGATAATACAGCTTATTATAAATATGTAAATTTACATTTCTGCAATATATTATATACTATATATAATACCAGCTGGATAATACAGCTTAATTATATATATTATATTTTAATTCTTGCAAATGTCATTTCAATTTATATAAATTATTTATATCAGTGGATATACCCTGAATATATATGTATTTAATTTCTGCCCTGTCTTTTCAATATTATTATATATCAGAGGATACACCCTGATAAATACTATATTATTTATCGCAGTGGATATACCCTGCTACTATATATTATTACCTGCATTTATCTGTTCTATATATATATACTATTATATATATTTTATCTATGCCTACTATATATATATATATATCTATACTATATATATGTGTATATATATATGTTTTATATTACAGCCTGGATATTCACGAACCCTGTCTATTTTAACAGAAACCAACTTCAGCACTGCCAGTGACCCCCTGTCACCAGCAATCTCAAACCTGACTGTGAAATCAGGTTATCAACACTATCAGGGAGTAGGCAAGTATACCTTGCCAAGTTATTGTTTAAATTAAATTGTTGATATCTACTTTGTTCTGAAATTCATATACCATGATCACCTGAGACTGTCTTGGGTACAGTCAACTGTTATGTTGACACGATATTACAGACTCACCAACAGCTGAGAGAATATCCTAATATTCTCCTAGACCCTATCACGAGAACACGCAACATGGTTGTATTACATATATGGATGTGAGCTGCGTATTTGATTAGCTACCATTACGTATGACCCGCATCACGGATTAGAATAACTCAGGAAAGGTACGACTGGACACTTAGTTTCATTGGGATGGGAAAGATGACTAGTTGACGTATGGGACACCCCCTCCAATAATTTTTTATACCTTCGTACCAGTGATGGTCGATTGCAGAGTTCCCTGAGTCGGGGGCATACGACACCTATATTAGCCAGTCGCCACGATTGGTGAATTACGTCAGCGTATGTCTAGCCACACATTCCCATGCGTACTACTGGATCTTTACTTGCATTTTCACTTAGTATGGTTAGCACCCTGTATTTATTTTATTTCTTTATTCAGTATTTACATTACATGGCATGTCATTTTTCTGTATCTTGTTACGTCCCACTGAGGACCTGGTTCCTTGCCAGATCTAGATGAGGCTTTCTACCCCACAGTGTACGGGCCTAATCAGGAGGCCAGATGTGCTACCGAGGAGGAGCTCGAGGAGACACCCTCAGAGTAGGCTTGACCCTAGATGCTGCTACCTAGAGATGGAGATATTTTGATCAGATAGACACTGCTTAGTCTATCTGATTTTTCTGGGCTATTATCAGTTTTTGTAGTAGGCTTGTATTCTCACTAGTTGTGTACTGTATCAGACTCAGTTATATATATATTTCAGCACTTGCTTTTCTGACATTTTGTTGTGGATGAGATAGTTTTACCTGTTCTATACTTGTAGTATTTTAGGACAGCGTAGCACGTCCCTTTGGGTCCATCAAAGTGGATTAAGCCCTTAGTGACGTGTCAGCTGGCCAGTGACACGTGGCCTAGTTCTTGACATTTTTGGGACTGGGGCGTGACATATATATAGGGAGTGAAGGGGGTTTCGGGATAGGAAAATAGGGGTCGCGGGCTATTTTGGGAGAGGAACGGAGGAGTCGGGGGAGGGCGGGGCGGTTAATGTAGCTGAACGAGGGTTTTCGGTTTCAGAAGCTAGGGGGTGTTTCGGGTTTGGGTTTGATTCGGGTGTGGGTGTGGGTGTGGGTTTAGGTTTACGGTTTAGGGTTTGGTTTATTATAATTATTATATTATCCCATATATATATATATATATATATATATATATATATATATATATATATATATATATATATATATATATATATATATAGAGAGAGAGAGAGAGAGAGAGAGCCATTTATAAATAGGTTTGAACCCTAAATAATTTCCAGAAAAAATCTACAATACTTTAATAATAGTTGTACACCCAAAAATATATTTTCTGTATAATATTTTTAATTAATTAAATATACATAAATATCTATCCATGAATTTATATATTTTTTAATTAGCTAAAATTAATTAAAATTCTTCCTTAATCTCATTAATTACATAATACCAACAATAATAAAATTTAAATCTAAAAATCAGGGGTTTTATAATCTACCCAACTTAAAAGAATTGCGTTCTCGCTATTAAGAATTAAACTACTAAGAACTTTATAAAGACATGCTAATCTATGGATAGTTCTTTGGTCATACATGCATCTTCGAATAAGTAAGAATAACGCTGGTGTATGACATCCTCTCGCTCCCAAGTGGATTCGTCTGGGGAGTGATGTTTCCAAGCTACTCGAACCAGTCTGATTGTCTGACCCCTTAATATCTTCTCACTAATGTCAAGTATCCCAACTGGCTGCTCCTCATACCTCAAGGTCGGTCCTACTGAAATCTCAGAATGATCGATTATGTGACTTGTGTCAGTCACGTACCTTCTCAGCTATGAGACATAGAATACATCATGCTCTTCTTCTAGAGATGGGGGTAATGTAAGACGGTACGCCACCTCACCAATATGCTCCAAAATATCAAACGGCCAATGTACCTTGGGCTCAGCTTGCCTCTGCTCCCAAATCGAATCATACCTCGAATATGTGAGATTCTCAAGAACACATGTTCGCCTTCCTTGAACACCAAAGGTCGGCGGTGTGTATCAGCCCAATGCTTTTATCTGTCCTGAGCTGCACGAAAATGACTCTGAATTTGCTGGGCCTCTTGATGAACCTGCTGTTGGGCTTGCATCATTGCGTAGATCATTTGAAACATCTATTGTCTGTCCATAGCTTGTCCTGGTGGAAAAATGGACATTGGTGGAGTAAACTGCGACGATGGTGGAATATTGTCTCGCCGGAACCTTGAGACGTGCTGATATGCTTGATTGCTTTATTGTGCTGATAGACATCCACCTACTGGTGTCACTCTATTGTCGTTGGTGACAATTGTAACTTGTGGTATTTCTGCGGGAGTCTTATCGATTGCTTGTGAATCCATTACTCTGCATCCAAAATAAACTATAAGAGGCGCACAGAGGAATCAATGCATGATGCAAGTCAAGAAATTATTTTAAAGTCGATATAGAGGTCAAGAACGAATCAATCAAGTGGATGAGATCCTATAATTTATCCTATGTTAATCGCAAGCTTGCTCCATCCCTTAGTTGAAATCGAAGCAATATAGTCGTAGACCTGCATGGGCCACCACAAAAACTATGTCACGCCTCAGTCCCAAAATACCGAGGGACTAGCCACGTGGCAATGGCCAGCAGCACACTCCAATGGGCAAACCTAATTTAATGGACCCATTAGAGTGTACTTAAGCTGTAAAACAAATATAATGGTCTACGATACATGTCATAGTCTAATTCTAATCTCATCCATAGAAGGTAATCACAGTTCAAATGTCAACTAATCAATGAGAAATATAATCCAACAAGTCTCAACAAAATGTCTCAGGGAACAACCCGAATATAAGTTTAGTACAATAATCCAAGAGACAGGAAATAGAGAAACTAGAAACAGAAATAACTGAGTATATAAAGCAAATACTCAGGAGAAATCCTCTGGCACCATTTCGTCCTCTGGTGCTGGTACTGCTCCAGTGTCTGCTCCTGTCCCGTATACCTCGGGGTAGATCTCCTCTGCTAAACCTGGGGACATAATCCGGATCCAGGTCCTCAGGGGACATAGCAAGGTACAAGAATAACTCAATCCAAATAAAATACAGTATATAAAAAATATATCAACAGGGAAAACTATATAACCATCTATGTGAAATACAAATGAGAGCATTAATCATAATCAGGCTGAAACTCCTATAGGCTCTGGAAAACCCATAGCAGCATTTATTATCTCGAAGGGCCAGTACGTGTGCCAAAGCTCTGGTCAGAGTCTAAGGCACTCCCAGAATAACTATATATATATATATATATATATATATATATATATATATATATATATATATATATATATATATATATATATATATATATATATAATATAATCAGCCTATAGTATGGTAAGACTCTTTCCATCTAATGTAATCACACGTCTCATGTCCACGATGTCTCATGTCCATAACACGCAAGATCATGACCTCTAACTATTATAGCGAGTTATAGTGATATCTATGTATATGCAAGATCTATATCACGAATCCTGTAAGCCTATACAGAATCACCATGAATAACTCAGGAAAGATTCTGTTACATGAATAGTGTCAAATGTCCTATTGTATGACGTACTTGATAAAGCAAGCACGAAAATATTGGATCGTAATATCAACTCTCTAAGTGATGTTACACTTCTTCGCGTACAACGTCGACACCCGAATATTATTCGGACGTTAAGCAACATCTCACGGTCCTAGGTTGAATATGTACATCTTAAGAGTATATATATATATATATATATAAAGAACTCAATCAAATAATATAACAAGAACTACTGCAAGTTGGTAAGGTACACTTGCTTGGGGTTTGAATTTCTTTAATTGCTCCGGTGTATGTGGAATCTTCAGGTAAGCCTCTGGATGCTGAAACAAACACTACTATCACTCTCAGAAGACATAAAATAGCTAAGATTGACTACCCATAAGTCCAATTTGAACATAGGAGCAAAATTGACAGTTTCTGGTCAAAGCGGAGTACACAGGTGGCCCACTTCGCACCGAAAAAATGTGCCGGAGACAAAGTTTTCCAAATTCATCAAACTTAGGGTCTACGAGTTCAGAACGATGATACGAATCCAACGAAATATCCAAAACTGAATTCCGATGAGCCGTTCACAAAATCGCCCGTCAAGTGGAGCCGTGGGGCCCACAATACGGGGTTTCGTCAACGTTCTCAGAATCGAACCAAACTTGGGTCACAGGACCAACGTAATGCTACAAATCCAATGGCGTAAGTTTCGTTGTGAAATGACAAACACACACGAAGTTACAATTAGTGTTAGAACAGGACTGATTTGGGATATTTTTGACAGATACGTGTTGATTCTGGTGTGCACGCACATCCAAATCAACTTCCGCAAAATCTCACACGTCCGTATTGACGATACACATATTTTGGTGTAATTTACACACGACGAAGTCATCTCGTTTAGCCGAACGCACCCTATTTCGAAAAAAATTAGGGTTTCAAACCAAGTTTTTGGTCGATTTCACCCGCGAATAAAATACAACATACAACAAATTAAAATAAACTAATTACAAGATTTTAATCTCGGTTATGTTGTCTAATTTACTGTTGAAACAAAATTTAGAAATATTAACTAGATTGGGAGAAAAATGGCCATGAACATAGGGGTTCGGGACAGTTTCTGAACTACAAAATTGGATTATTTTTCCAGTTTTCGTGTCGCGGTTTGCGACCGACATAGGACACGATACACCAATCTAATTACACAGGGTTCGAGAGGGTCACACAGCGAACATGTCGCAATAAGCCGTTCGAGAATCGACATAGCGAGGAGGAAGAAAAACTTATCGGAACAGGGGTCGACCGCGGTGTGCTATACGTGGACGGGACGGCACGGCTGGGCACGTCGGCGGCAGCGGCGGTTGCTGCGGTTGCTGCGGCTGGTGGTGGTTGGCGGAGGTCGTCGTGGTCGTGGGGTCGTCGGCACCAAGGTAGCAGCTGTCGGTCGAAGTGATGGCGGTGGTCGTCACCGGCGTTGAAGAAGAAGAAGATGGTGATGGCGGTGGTTAAAGGTGGTGGAGGAGCTGTCGGGGGGGTTTAAATAGGGGAGGGCGAAGGTTATTGGGAGAGGCCGGAGCGTGGGGGGTCGTACGGGTGTTTCGGAGACGGGGGGGGGGGAAGTCGTGCGGCGGAGTCGGGGGGATCTTGGTGTGCGGGGGGGGGGGATTGAATTCTTATATACTGTGTATTAGTTGTTAGCGGATCGGGTCGGGTACGGGTCGGGTAGGATCCGACCCATTAGGATTGGGTTTGGGTTGGTTGGGTTAAGTTTGGTTTGGTTCGGTTCAAGTCTGGTTCGGTCTGGTTTATCTAAACACAAGGTTTTTAGCTATTTAAAAATAGTTTTTGAGCCTAATAAATTCTAAAAAAATTATACAGCATCATACTATTAATTATACACTCAAAAATATAATTTTTTACAATTTTTTATTATTTAATTTAATACACAAAAATATTAATCCCTGAAGGACATTTATTAAAATTACAGAAAAATCCCAAAAATTTATTTTTAAAATTTTTAAAAATCTGGGTGTTTACAATACTCTTGTTTTAAGCAATTTATTTTTGATTCCTTCACTTGAGAGGTTCATTCATGAGTGACCTCAAGAAGTTTCTCTACATGTATTCATGTATTCATCATGACGTTTCTCTACATGGTTGTCATCTATGATTATTCTAGGTGGTTTCTTGTATCCTTCTACTACTACAGCCCAAAGGTCAAAATTAAGTGACTTTAGGTAGAAACTAATACGTGTCTTCCAGTATGTGTAGTTAGTACCATCAAATATGGGTGGCCTATTTGTGGACTGACTTTTACCATTGTTTATGTGGATAGATCTAACAGTTGCCATAAGTCTCTTAGGATGTTAAGCCAAATATCAAGAAAACTTGCTCTGATACCAATTGAAGGACCGTAAAGCAACTTTAGGGGGTGAATAGAGTGCAACGGAATAATCTATCCAATTTTAGATTATCAGAATGAAGACAGTTGCTAACTAACAGTGTATATAAAGACATTAAAGTAAAACAGTAAAGTAGAGAGAGAAAGAAAATGGAAACACCAAGATGTATACTGGTTTTCCTCTGAGAGGACTAGTCCAGTCCCGAGAACTCAAGCTCAAAGTTTTATCCACTATAATCACCAATAGAGTGAATCACATGCTTTGATCCGAAGGCTTGCCACTTCTTTATCCTACGAGATTTGATCCAAAGTCTCGCAACTTCACAGCTAGAGAGAGAGAGAGAGAGAGAGAGAGAGAGAGAGAGAGAGAAACTGATGGAGCCAAGCTCTTTACAACTCTGTAGACTTCTAGTCCGAGACCGCACTTGGCATTAGGAAGGCTAGGGAGTTGCTCTTGGAGATAAAAAAGTTTAGGCTTAGATGTTTGCTCACAATAGGATAAAAGGATTAAGAGAAGATGAGTGGGTAGGAATGTTTAAATCCAATCCTATTTATAATGTGTTGGCAAACAGAATTCGGCCAAAATTCGAATGGGGTTCAATTTAAATTTTTGAATGTTGGGCTAGAAAATCAGGGTTATTACTACTATGCTGATTTTATACCAAAGGGGTAACCGAGTTCAGTCCGAGTTCGGCATGAATTCGGCCTGAGTTCAGTTTCTAAGTGTGGTAGGCTTTATTAATGAATGTGGCCTGATTTGGTGGATAGCTTCGATGGTTTATTTTGAGTGGACTAAGTATCTAGGTATAGGTACTTTGATTTACCAGTATGACTCAGCTTATATCGATCCTAGACTCAATAAATAAAAGAATATATTTGAATAGACATAATACAAATGGTATGTAATAGCAATGTTGAGGCTTCAGATCGTGACATATCAATGCATGGTTTAGTTAACTATTAAAATAAATTGACTGAGACCGGATGTGTAACACCCCGTTCCGCTCAAGCGGACTGCTGTCTCAAACGGCAATAGTGCAGCTGTCCCGACCCGCTTTGCCTCAAGGAGAATGCAAAGGATATCCAGACTTGTCCCTACAGGAATCCGGCTTAGGCTTTCAGAGGCTCGCTCAGGCGTATCGCTCTACCGAGGCGAATCATCGCTAAGGTGGGTGGCTACGGTAAACTTGTCTTTGCTTAGCCAGCACACATAAAATCTGGAATGTTATGCTAGTCGCTAGGTGATTCACCCCCTGCATGCTAATAAATCCAACGCACCTAGCTAAGGGAATAATCCCAACTTGTATTGCTATACTAGAACATGAAAATTGAAATACTGCTTATATTCAGACCCTTGCATGCTAAGTCCCTAACGGCTTCATCTCTCGGCTTACCTTCGGGTCCGAGCAAACGTGTTTACTTATGTTTCTTAGAAACGCATGCTTGTCTGCTTATACGTTGCCATGTTTTTATCCAAATCCTGGGAGACTACTACGTAGTCGTTCCGTGCCTGAATGAACCTGCAAGTATCCGGGACCGTTAGGTCACCATGGCAATTTCCGATCCAGGGAATTTGTACCCTGAATGAATAAATCACTGAATCACAGCTCGTGGAGCAAACTACTGAATCAACTGGCCTGGCAATCGATATACTACTGTGAACAATCATGCCTGTACATAGAAAATGATATGTCCTATCCTGAACTTGATCATGTGCCTAGCCAGACCTGAATACAGACCTGCATGTCACGGACAACTCGAAAATGAGGCACCGTTCCACGGGCGGTCACCGGGGCACTGGGGCCGACCCGATCCGGATGGAACTTTACTCTTTAGTCATCCTGTGCAAAGATGGAATGGTGTGGAGCGCATCCTGTACTCTCGCTGTACCCCATTCTCGTTAGAGACTAAAATTGGTCCTTTATGGCTATGCCAGCGACTCGTGTTCATATAGATAAGTCATCCTCGCTAAGCGGCTATCCGCGTGCAAGTCACTGCATCGCATCAATGAACAACTGAACACCTGAACGATCATGTTAAAACGACCCTCGTGTTTGCATATGCTATGCCTCCTGAATGCTTATACTTGCCCTTGCTTAAATTAACAATGTTTGCCTCAATGTTTGCCTTGGACAGGGAAGGAGATGGTAAGTTGGTAAGTCTCATCGTGTTTTCTCTCATGTTACACGGCGCACTGCCCGACACGTTAGGCTATTCAATACTTGCATGAAACTGATCCTAAGGCAACTAGAAAGACAACTTAATAGTTGGTGCACGGAACTTATATTACGTGTTTGGATTTGTCGAGCGGGCGAGTAGCTTCCCCACCAGTGCATTCAATGTATTGATAATCCACCAGTTTGTATGCAGGGTGCGGGGGAATCTCGTTCGGTGCGGATGTCTCCTTCGTGCATGCTAAGGCGTGAACATCACTCCGAAGCAACGGTGCGTTCGGAACTGAAGCACATATACAAGACATAATATTGTGAACATCGCCTGATCATCGCCTGTGCAACCATTCCATAATTGTAGCCACTTGGCACGCTTTTACTGTTTCAGAGAGAGAGGCTTGAGCGACTTGTAATCTCAGATATACGCCGCCTGTAACACATGTTTATATCAATAAAGAGCTTGCTTTACTTCAACTTGTGTTTCAATGCTTCCGCTATATTGTCGACTCGGTGAACCTGTTACCGATCGCCTTTGCGTTCATGACTCCGCTGCACTCGGACAATCTGTGCGACTCTGTGGCTTAGAACTCTTGCCGCTAGACAATGAACCATGGCCTTGCACGGGCGTGGATCACGCTCGTGCGGCATCACGTCCGGATGGGTCAAGCGATCGTTCCGCGGGAGCGCTGGCGAGGGTGATTCCCGCCTAGCGGGAACGGCTGAAATAGCCTGCGGAAGATCGGGGTATGACAGGATGGGCCAACAATATGTATATCGTGCATGAACTTCTTGTCATGTATGCTTGAATGATGATAAAATGAAATATGGCTTTCAAAGATGTTGTCAGAAGAAGTGTAATCTGACTCTTATTGTAAACCCCCAGATTTTCAGGATTTAAAAAAAACAAATTTTTGGAAAATTTCTGGAATTTTTAACTAATTAAAATCAAGGTATTCTGGTATTAAATAATTTTAAATGTTTTTAATAAATATTAAAATAGTATAAAAATAATATTTTTGGGTGTAAGATAAAATATTAGACATAGGATAATTTTCCTAGAATTTATTGGACCCCGGAACTATTTTTGAAGGCCTAAAAACTAAATTATTTATTAAACCCAAAATAAACCCGGTTTAATGAACCAAACCGAACCAATCCAAACCGGACCGACCCTGAACCGAACCCCTAAACCAACCCTGCGGGTCGGGTCGGGTCTGAACCCGACCCAAAACCCGTTAACCAGTTGACCCACTACTATAGAAATCCCTAACCCCGATCCCCTCGTCTCCCTACCGTTCACCGCCGCCGGCTGACCCGCCGTCTTCTCGGCTTTCCCCGTCGACAGTTATGAAACGCCGCCCGCCTCTTCCCCTTCGCCTCCCTAACGGTCGCATCCCGCCGCTTCGTCTCCCCCAGCCGATCCCCTCCCCTAACCGCCACCGTCTCCACCACTATAAAAACCCCCGGCAACCTATCCCTTTACCACCACAGCCACGACCACCACTCTCCCCGATCGCCCCACCGCCATCCTCCTCTGCCACCGCCATCTCCACTACCGCCAGCCCCAGCATCCAACGTCTCCACCATCCCTCTCCACCCCGAGCCTCGATGACCCCGCAGTTGGACACCCCGACTCCTCCGGCCGCCTCCGCGAGTCAACTCCGCGGCCTATAACCCGTAGCAGCCCCGGCCGCCACCAGCGCCTCCTCCACCGAGCACAGTGCCGCCTCCGCCGAGCTTCCCCGGCGATCTCCAGAAGCAGAAACCCTAGCCGCCACCGCCGGCCGAGCGTCGCGTCACCTCGCGGAAACGCGTATTCGGAGTCCTGTTCAGGTGACTGTTTCTCTCTGTTCGCTGCCCCATTTTTCGTTCTGTCTTCTGTGACGCATAGACTGCGTGACCCTCTCGATACCCGTGTAATTTGTTTGGGGTATCGCGTACTGTGGCGATCGCAAACTGTGACCCAAAATCAGGAAAATAGATACCCTATTTTTCCCTGAATTTGGGTGCGCTCCGCTAAACGGGACGACTTGGTCGTGTGCGGACTTCACCGAAAGGTGTGCATCGTTAATACAGACGTATAAAATTTCGCGGAAGTTGATTTGGATGTGCGTGCACACCGGAATCAACGCGTATCTGTCGACAACACCCCGTATCGGCCCTATTTTGAAACTCGTTATAACTTCGTGTACACACGTCGTATTGAAATAAAACTTGTGCCATCGGATTCATAGCAATACGATAGTCCTGTGACCCAAGTTTGGTTCGATTCTGAGAATGTTGACAAAATTGCGTATCGTGGGCCCTACGGCTCCATTTGACGGGCGATTTTGTGATTGGCTCATCGGAATCCAGTTCTGGACATTCTGTTGGGTTCGTATCATTGTTATGGACTTGTGGACACTAAGTTTGACGAATTTGGAGAACATTATCTCTAACACATTTTTTGGTGCGAAGCGGGCCACATGTGGACCCGCTTTGACCAAAAACTGTCACTTTTGCCCCTGTGTCCAAATTGGACTCAAGGACAGGCAATTCTAGCTATTTGATATCTTCTGAACCTGATGGTAACGTTTATTTCAGCAACCGAAGGAGTACCTACAGATCTCGCTGATACCAGAGCAACAGTTGGAGCCAGAACCCCCGGCAAGTGTACCTTGCCAAACTAGCAGTACCTGCTTCATATTATTATCTTGATTTATTTATATGATGTACATGCTTAACCTAGGACCGTGTGACATTACTTAGCGTCCGAATAATATTTGGGTGTCAACGCCGTACGCGGAGTTGTGTAACGTCACCTAGACATGGATATCGAAACCCTATACATTCTCGTGCTTGCATTATCAAGTACGTCATACCCAGGACACCTGACACTATTCATGAGATAGAATCTTCCTGAGATATTTATGGTAATTCTGTATAGGTTACATGATTCGTGACATAGATATTGCACATGCTTAGATATCATTATGACTTGCTGCATTAGATATGATCTTGCGTGTCATGGACATGAGACGTGTGATTACATTGGGTGGGGAGAGACACACAGGCTACAGGCTAATTTATATATATATTTATTATGGTAAGGCCTTAGACTCTACATCAGAGCTAGGCACTCTACTAGCGATATCACTGCTACCGGCTCCTCGACACCGAGCTTGTAGTGGTCTCAGCCTGAGTTCTAGTGATGCTCTCATCTTGCATATCACTTAGCTGGTTATATAGTTTACCCTATTGTTTTATTTATTATTGTACTACATTTATTATGGCTTGAGTTATTTTTGTACCTTGCTATGTCCCCTGAGGACCTGGATCCGGATTATGTCCCCAGGAATAGCAGAGGAGATCTATCCCAAGGTATACTGGACAAGAGCATTAGCAGGAGCAGAAGTAGGAGCAGTCATTGGAGCAGTACCAGAACCAGAAGATGAGTGATCGCCGAGGATTTCTCCTGAGTATATGCTTTATCCATACTCAGTATTTGCGGTTGTTATCTTTATTCTTGTATCTTGATTATTGTACCAGACTCATTATCGGGTTGTTCCCCGAGTTATGTTTTATTGAGATTTGATATTGCTTTATATTCTGATATTGTTGTATTTATTTCTGTGGATGAGATTAGTACCATTGCCCTTATTGTTGTATTACAGCTTAAGTACACCCTGATGGGTCCATTAAATTGGGTTTTTCCATTAGTGTGTGCTGCTGGCCATTGTCACGTGTCTAGTCCCTCGATATTTTGGGACTGGGGCGTGACACTTATCATATACTGCATGAAATGAACCTAGGTAAAACTAGAAATATCACTAATAATATAATATTTTATCACATGCTTACTTAGTGTTGGTTCTAGAGGTATTGCTTCTGTTCATTATTTTTATACTCATCAGTTCTTTTCCCAAAGTGTTGACCCTCCACCAGTTCTGTTCGTAGGTACTGGATCGTTTGAAGAAGCAATAGCTGAGTCTCATCCTTAGGAGTCGGAGATCATGAGACGATGCCTTAAGATGTATCGAGATATTTTGAGATATTTTGTATAAAGGGATATAATGTATGGAACGATGTCAATGTATTAGAAAACCTCGTGCCTAGAGCTCTGCTTCATATACTCAGATGGATTATTGTTTGTAACACTACCCCTCCGCTACAACTCGATCGGTTCGTTGATAACCAAGACGACTAACGTTGTTGCCTTGTGCGAGCGTAACCCCAGGCTCGCATGACATCACGTCTTGATGGGAACGATCGACATTCCGTGAGAGCGCTGGCATGGTGATCTCACGTCCAGCGGGGAAGGATCGAGACCGTGAAAGATCAGGACGTGACATGAAATTGCATACTTTTGACGAAAACCGTCACTGACTGACGATCAACTCGTTTGACCATATTTTTCAGAAAAAAATACCCCGAGCGATTAGCCCCTTGCCCCCCCCCCCTCCCCCCCCCCCCCCCGCTTCCTCCTCCCCCGTACGAGCAGCCCCCTCGCGAGCCCCCCGGCTCCCCGCGAGCATCCCCCCGCCCCAGTCATGTGGAGGAGAGGAAGATGAGGAGGAGGCTATAGATGAGAGGAGGGGGGAGGGCGGAGGAGGAGGGTATGGAGGAGGAGGAGGGCGGAGGTGGAGGGTATGGAGGAGGAGGCGGAGGAGGAAGCTATGGAGGAGAGGAAGAGGAGGAGGAGGGCGGAGGAGGAGGCTATGGAGAAGAGGAGGAGGGGGCGGAGGAGGAGGCTATGGAGGAGGAGGAGGTGGAGGAGGAGGAGGAAAGTATGGAGGAGGAGGAGGGCGGCGGAGGAGGAGGCTATGGAGAACCAGAAAGTGACGTGTGCCAAAATAGTATCTGCGACACAAGGACGAAAAGATTCTCCGAATTATCCAGAAAGATCTTAAAAATATATTTGTCCCCAGACATACTTGCATCATTGGTCTATATTGGAAACAAAGATACAATAAGAGAAATGTACTTCCCTAGGCATAGCAAATTGATGTTTACATTAATTATAGCAAATTGATGTTTAAAAAATATTTGTCCCCAGAAGAAGTGTATTTTCGTCAAAAAAGTTCAGTCAAAGGGGTTGACCGTGAGTGTGGGATGATTTCCGTCAAAAGTGGAGAATTTTGTATATTATGGTAATCAGATGGAGTAAATCTTGAATTATGTTAAATAAAGTGGGATGCGACTCAAAATTTCTCAAATGCAAAATGTGAGCTTGAACTGAAAGAGTTGGCTAACACACTCTATATAACTTGTTTATCATCAAAAAAAACAAAAAACAAAAAAACAAAAAACTTTTTTTATGAACTTTGATCAAATGAGAAATGCAAAATGTGAGCTTGAACTGAAAGAGTTGGCTAACATGCTCTATATAACTTGTTTATCAACAACAACAACAACATTTTTTTTTTGATGAACTTGGTTAAAATGAGAAATGCAAAATGTGAGCTTGAACTGAAAGAGTTGGCTCACACACTATATAATTTGTTTATCTAAAGAAAGAAAGAAAAAACTTTTTGATGAACTTTGCTCAAATGAGAAATGCAAAATGAGAGCTTGAACTGAAAGAGTTGGCTAACACACTCTATAACTTGCTTATCAACAAAAAATACTCTTCGATTAACTTTGATAGTTTGATCAAATGATACCACGCTTTGTAACAAAGATGAACTTCAACAGCTAGTTAATAACTTTTGGGAAAACTATGAGATCCCAGTTCGAGACCGAGGTGCATTCACGTTGTTAGAATCGAGAACTTAACTAATTAACAAGAGAAAAAGGAGTATTTAATTAATTCTTTGGCAAAATGTCATTTTGACGGCCATAAATCTAAGAATTGGTCAAAAAGGAAAAGAATAAATAAATACTACGTATAGGGTTGACAGGAACCAGAAAGTGACGTGTGCCAAAATAGTATCTGCAACACAAGGACGAAAAGATTCTCCCAATTATCCAGAAAGATCTTAAAAAAATATTTGTCCCCAGCCATACTTGCATCGTTGGTCTATATTGGAAACAAAGATACAATAAGAGAAATGTACTTCCCTGGGCATATCAAATTGATGTTTACATTAATTATATCATAATACTTTGATTCTTTGATTGCTTTTCATGATTCCCCCCAATCAAAACGTTAGCATATTGTCCTTATTAATAAAAGAACCACATTTAACTCGTAATTTTTTAAGGCTCATGTCAATTTGTTGATGACTAGTGTACATCTTCTTATGCAAATAAAGACATTCTGGTTGTTTTAAGTTTCAGTCAGCATGACACTACTATAGGTTACACAGCGGCAGTGATAGTGCCTAAACACAAACTCCCACTCAAGCATTCAGCTAAATATTCAACCATCATGGCTCACTATTTCACAGGGATGCAGAAGTGTAAGAGAGCAGTCAACTTCAAATATAAAAATAAAATTATATATATATATATATATATATATATATATAAATTACTGTTTACTAAGTTATAATCAGTGTCTAATGTGGCGTAAATATTTTTCTAAGTTTCATCAACATCCAATGTTCCTTTCTTTATCAATTAAAATTCTATTTTATACCAATTCTAATTATACGTTCTACTTCTTACTAATTATATCAACAATCTGCTAAAAATAAAATAATAATAAGATTATATATATATATATATATATATATATATATATATTATTATTTTTAGTGGAATTAGTTGACCTTTATTCAATTCCTTCTACGGAAAATTTAACTCAGAGCATAAATATTTAATATATTTATAAAAAAAGCAACGAAGTTTTTAAATTTACAGAAAAAGCATTAAAACGTCCTTTGGAAGGGCGTTTTACGCTTTTCCGTAAATCATTCTTGACTCCGTTAACGGAGAAGAACGAATTTTTTTTTTTTAAATATAATAATATAAAACGCGGCGTTTTATATTATTTATTAATTTTTAGCTCTCCCCTCTCTCTCCTCTCTCCTCTCTCTCTCCTCTCTCCCCTCTCTCTCCTCTCTCCAACCTCTCTCTTCTTTTAATATCTCTCCTCTCTCCTATCTCCTCTCTCCTCTCTCCTCCTCACTTTCCCGCTCCCCTCTCTCTCCTCCTCTCTTTCCCCCTCCCCTCCTCTCCTCTCTCTCTCTCTCACACGCCTCTCTCCTATCTCCTCTCTCCTCTCTCCTCTCTCTCCTCTCCTCTCCTCTCTCTCTCTCTCTCTCTCTCTCTCACTGCAAATTAAAATATATATATTCTGTGATTTTGTACTCTCACTCTCTCTCTCTCTCTCTCTCCTTCGTACATTTGCGCTCTCTCTCTTGTCACTCTCATTTTTCTCTCTAGGAAAGTAGATTATGTGATTTTCTACTCTCACTCTCTCTCTCTCTCTTCTTCGTACATTTGCACTCTCTCTCTTGTCACTCACATCTGTCTCTCTAGGAAAGTAGATAGGAGTAGTACGATAATAGGTAACGAGTAGTACGATAAGAGGTAACGTTTATATTGTAACCGTTGGATATAGTTGAAGTAGATAGTAGTAGTAGGATAGTAGCTAACGTATATATTGTAACGGTTAGATTTAGTTGAAGTAGATAGAAGTAGTAGGTAACGTTACATTCCAACGATTAGTTTAGTTTCTATATATAGCTAACGTATAAGTTATTGTTGTTCTCATCCTCTTTCTTTAATATCTCACCCTTTCTCTTTATTCTACTTATTTTACATTGAAGTCAGAAGAAGAACTTTCATCCCTATTCTATTCTGCTACCTTTTTTGTCTCAACTTTTTTCCGATAAAATTCTGTAAGTCTTATTTTACATTGAAGTCAGAAGAAGACGAAAGTTTTTACTATGGATCAAAATTTAGTAATAATTTGCTATCATGGAGGTATACTAGATGGATTATCTTACCATGGAGGTAATACTCATCTTATACCCACTTATAGAAATATTACTTTAGCTAGTTTGCGTAGTACAATTTGTGATCGTTTTTGCATAAGTTATCAATTTATAATAAGATGGTTTTATGAAGATACGTTGATAATAGTAGATTGTGAAGAAACATGGAATTTTATTGTTCAAAGTAATTTAGTTTCAGCTTGTATTAAAATTTACATCATCCCATCACAAGTAAATATGGACACAACTATCATATCAACTAGTGAACATTTTAATGATAACCAAGATTTTAATGTTGGTCCTAGTTGTATAAATGACACTGAAAGTAACTCTGATACAGAAAACAATGATATTGACGATGAAAACAGTGATGATTTGGTTGAAAATTTATATTACTATTTAGATGATAATGATACTAATGTACATGGTTGCATTTCCGAATTATTTGTTGGCAGACATTTTGATTCTTCTAAGGAATTTCGTAATTTTATTAGCGACCTAGCAATTACATATAAATTTAGTTGTTCATCTAAACATAACAATCACCAAAGAATTGTGTATACTTGTGATTCTCCAAACTGTTGTTGGAGAGTATACGCTAAAGCTATTGGTGATGGTAGTTTATTTGAAATTCGTACATTTGAAGGTAGACATTCATGTTTAGGTGGATGTACAGGAGGGCATCATCCACTACCACCACCGCATGGGTAAAAAATAAAGTAATTGGTAAAATTAGAGATAACAACTCGTATAGTCCGGCACACATTTTACACGATATACTTAGAGAACATCGGATACATATTACATATTCCAAAGCTTGGAGAGCTAGGGAACTTGCATTATCTGATATTAACGGCAGTTACGTTGATGCGTATGGTAGTCTTGAGAAATATTGTTTTACAATTATGGAAACAAATTCCGGTAGCAAATATTTTTTAAAAACTGTAGAAAATAATATCTTTCAAAGAATATATATTTGTTTCAAGGCTTGTATGGATGGTTTCTTAAGTGGTTGTTTACCTATTATTAGTATTGATGCTACTTTTCTTACATCTAGATTCCAAGGTAATTTATTTGTTGCTTGTGTCCACGATCCAAACTATCAACTCTATTCTATCGCTTATTGTGTTGTTGAGAATGAAAATACGGAGTCGTGGACATGGTTTTTAAACTGTTTGAAAATGTCTTTCGAAACTTATTTTGAACGTTGGGATAGTATTTCATTTATATCTGATAAACAAAAAGGATTAATTCGTGGAATGCGAACAGTTTTTCCAAACTCTTCCCACTTTTTTTGTATTTAATATTTTAAACAAAATTTAAAAAATATGTGTCCTCGTACACCGACATATCTACAATGGTTAGACAAAGTTGCACGATCTTATAATGAGGTTGATGCGAATGGTTGGTTGGAAAAAATAAAATCTGCAGATGTAAATGTTTTCGATTGGATTGTAGGGTCAGGCGATGAAAATCGTAATTTTTCTCACTGGATAACAGCTTATGCACCGTGCCCACGATTAGATATTAACACATCGAACATTGCTGAATGTTTTAACAATTGGATTAAAAGTTTGCGTGATAAACCTATATCAACATTGCTTGATGGTATTAGAGCAAAAATAATAACACTTCACGACAAGCATCGAACAAATGCTGAAAAGATGGAAACACAGTTTTGTCCAAGGATGATGAACACTATAGCACGTATTAGACGGGAGTCACACCATTTTCAATTATTGCATTTTAATAATAATAAATTTGAAATATGGGATCATGAAACTAGTAGATGTTATGTGGTTGAACTAGACCGTAAATGTTGTACATGTGGTCGGTGGCAACATACTCTATTACCATGTGAACATGTTTTTTTTACATGTCATTCTTCTAACGTACCAATTGAAAGTTTTTATCCAGTTAAATTTTCTGTTGCAATACTTAGAGCTGTGTACATGCCATGTATGGAACCGATTCCAGTCCCCTATAATCCTCAAAGTGAACCTATAAGAGGTCAAATTGGAGTACCACTTCTTGGGCGTAGAGCTGGCAGACCGAAGAAGAATCGTATAATGACAAGAGAACCGTCGACAAGAGATCTTCGTTGCAGCAATTGTGGCGGGCTGGGACACAACAAAAGGAGTTGTAGAAACCAACCGAGGCAGTGAATATCATTATTGTATCTTTTTTGAGTAATTATGATTTTGATCTAACGTTGTTACAATGTTGTACTTGAAGTTGCTCTGGGATGTGGTCTCGTAAGTCTGGGATGTGTCACCGTCATGCTGTGGCCGACCTTCGTAAGGTTGTGACATGCCAACATAAGGTTGTGACATGCCAGCGTAAGGTTGGAAATATCCCTCGTAATGTTGTGGCATGCCAACATAAGGTTGTGACATGCCAGCTTGGGATGTTCCCTCACCAACCTGTAAGACTCGTGCCTCTGTATTGCTCGAACCAACTCCTCGTTCACGTTGCCTACGAGGACGTGCCTGCCTCTGTCTCACGTGGCCTACCGGATGGTTGTCTGGTATATCAAGTGGAGTAAAACGGGGACCCAGTGGTGCACGCATATATTGTACAGCCGTCCCTATAACTCCTTCTGGATCTCTTTCGGGATCCTCAGCTATATCAGCCAGTGTCTCCGCCTGAATATTTAAATCCACAATCAATAAATATAAAGTAACATATATAAAGATGATATTTTTTGCAAATAAAGAAATATACCAGAAGAGCATCACGTGCCGTCCTATCACGCAAGCTCATATCATCTAAAACTCGTGGCTGGAACCGAGCTTCTTCAAATTGATACCTCCTATTTTGTACTAGGGGGCATCCATACCAACGTACAAAATCGGCAGTACCTTCCACTGTAAAATGTAAACACAAAATGATATGTAAGATATAATACCGTATTATTTATTTGAAATATTTCTTAACTTACCATCTGCCGCCGATGTCATCAATTCAGACATGTGTTCCACGCCATGCGTGATAAATCTGGATTCCCAACCAATCATATACATTCGAACCCGCTCTTCCATATTTGATTTTGTACTGCTAGAAGCCAAAGGCTCCAGGGGTATCATCTGTTTCAGTCCGAACTGTCGCATAACACGATCCGCTGGATGAAACATGATAGATCCGTTGTACATGATATAATACCTATGGAGACTGCGGGCACGTCCACTATCTCTCGCACCTTCTGGCACACTTAGAGGTTGCCAAACAACCTATTTGACATTCAACAAATAATAAATGGTAGCCACAATAATATATTTTTAAATTTTAATTTAATAATTAGATACTAACCTCATAGGCGGTTAATGTGTCAAATTGATGCCGGTAAAGAGATATCACTTTGGTCATACAATGTACATAATCTGTATTTCCAGTAATCCAGCGAATGCCTGCTGGCCATACTGGAACCTCAGCGCTATATCTACTAGTTGGTCTACCAATCACGAAGTGCTCGTAACACCAGAACTACAAAGAAGAACACAAATAAGATACAAATAAATATAACATATATTATTCATTTTTATTCATACCTGTATAAGTGTTAGACATCCACTTATATTTTTGGCGGTTCTACCCTGTGATACCTTACTCACAAAAGACGTCATAGAGCGGTATAAATTTGCTAATACTGCTACACTCCATGCGTGTCTTGTGTAGGAATTAATGTCCGCCAAAAATGGAAGCAGTCGCACGTTGACCATATTTCCGTAGCGTCGGGGAATAAAAAAGCACCGCATAGACACAATAAGTAAGCCCTGGTGCAACATATTACCTGAAAATATAATTGAATATTCATACCATTTATATTAAATAAATATTAACAATAATTAATACATGTAAATAATTACCCGCAAATCATCGACAGAAACTTTTGTAGACCCGATATGATCAACATGCATGAAAGTTGACCGGAGCCAAGTGAGTTTGACCGTGCTGGCTTGTCCCATGTCAGAGGGGGGCTCCACACCGAGGTATTCTCTGATGAGCTGTTTTGCTTCTATTTTTTCGTCGAAATATATAGGAGAACCTTGGATAGGTAATCCTAGAATCTGTGCCACGTCTGCTAACGTGATCGTCATCTCCCCGAAGGGTAACTGAAATGTGTTGCGTGTTGGCCACCATCGCTCAACGATACTTAATATCAGGTCTCTATCGTGACGCTTCATTCGTATAGTGTCAACATATTCAAAACCAAAAGCCTTCACCAACATATTTTGTGCTTCAGTCAACTCCCATGATGCCCGCCATTCACCATGCTCTCTTAATTTGACATCTGGATAATCATAACGCTATAATATATATATATCGTTAGTACAATATAATACACTTAAAAATAATATTATTATTTATCCAGATGTAAAAAACTAATTACCGGTCCTGCAAAAACCAGACTTGAAATGTGAGACTCTCGTTCACGTTGAATGGCCGGAGTTGTAGGTCCACCGGGTATGCGTCCGTCATTGTGAGAAGCCATTTGTATTTCGATAGCTCTAGGAAAAAAATTTCTGATGTTGAACTCTCCTTCTGTGAAGAATGAGTTTTTTTCTAATGTGAAGTGCTTCTAATGTGAAGTGCTGCTGTGAAGAATGGTTGCTTCTTATAGCAATGTGAAGTGCTCTAGCTTCTTATATGACAAAAATAATTCACGAGGTTTCGATCAGTAAAGAAAAAAGAGACAGGGACAAGAGAGAAGAGAGGTCACGGGTTTGGGGGGTGGGGAGATCACGGGTTGAGTGTTTGTGAAGTCCTTCTGGGATTTTGGGTTGGGGGAGGTCACGGGTTGGGGGTAGCATGTGTGGACAAAAGAGAAAAGAAGATAGAAAAGAAATGAGAGTACAGACGAGGAAAGAGACAAGAGAGAGAAGACAGGAGGAAAGAGACAAGAGAGCAGAGGGGAGAGGGGAGAGAGGAGAGAGGGGAGAGGGGAGCAGAGAGAAGACAGGAGGAAAGAGACAAGAGAGCAGAGGGGAGAGGAGAGAGGGGAGCGGAGGGGAGAGGGAGAGAGGAGAGCGGAGAGAGGAGAGAGGAGGGGGAGAGGGAGAGGGAGAGAGGAGAGCGGAGAGCGGAGAGCGGAGAGAGGAGGGGGAGCGGGAGAGGGAGAGGGAGGAGAGAGAGAGAGAAGCAGTCTGAGGAGGAGAGAGAGAGAGAGAGAGAGAGAAGCAGTCTGAGGAGGAGAGAGAGAAGCAGTCAGAGAGAACTGTTTTAAAAAAAAAAAAAAAATTATTAAATGGAAAACGCCCCCGGGAAAAACGTCCTTCCTAAGGGCGTTTTCCATTTAATAATATTTTTTTTTTAAGCAGAAAGAGCGGCCGAAAATTATAAATAACTGATAAAAAAAATATTATAATATACAAAACGCCCTTTGGAAGGGCGTTTTGCTTAAAATATTTTTTTTTTAATAATATTTTTTTTTTTAAAACAGAAAGAGCGAGCGGAAAGTATAAATAACTCATTAAATAATTATTATAATATACAAAACGCCCTTTGGAAGGGCGTTTTGCTTAAAATATTAATTTTTTTTAAAGAGAGAAGAGAGAGGAGAGAGGGGAGAGAGAGGATATCAATAAATTAAATTATTTTAAAAACATAAAACGCCTTTTGGAAGGGCGTTTTATTTTTTTTATTATTTTTTTTTAACATGAAAATTTCTACCGTTAATTACATGGACGGAAAAGCGTAAAACGTCCTTCGGAAGGACGTTTTAATACTTTTTTGATAAATATTAAAATTTCGTTATTTTTTTAAAAATATATTAAAGTATTATGCTCTGATTGAAATTTTCCGTTACTTCTATGTCCGCCCCTTACTATTTCTTTTCAAAGCTAAGAAATGTGTGCGTGCATGATGATTGCACTTTGGAAAGAAGATGTAAAACTCTAGTCTAGTCTAGCTATGAGTATGAGTTATATTAGTGGCGACACTAATTAACTACAGGTTCCTGTGACATGACAAGAAGAATAGAGTCAATCCACTGAAGAGAGATTCTCTTGCAGTTTGTAAGGATCTTCTTCTTCGCTATTTAAGAGTTCTCGAAGACAAAGGCTAGAGAGATGAACAGGAAGAACACTTATCCTTACTGACAATTGGATCAAGCTTTGTCTGCCACGAGTATGAGTGACTTAAAATGAATTTAGATTTGAAAATGGAGAACTATACTAAGTAGTTTTTACCGAGTAGACGATAAATCATATATTTCTTCCCAAATTATAGCATCATCCACTTTTTTTCCGATTCTACGTAACGAAAAAAAAGTCACTGAACGTAAAATCGTATAAGTCTAACTGCACTTGTACAAAATAAGAAGCTAGACAGTCAAAGGTATATCTCGAAATAACGATATTACAGCGAAAATAACAGTCATAAAAAAATCACAAAAGAATTAATATACGAAACAAATATCTTTTATTGATAATTGCAGCGAGTTAATTACAAAGGCTCTCCATAGCCAACTGAATATGTCAATTAACTTGGCTTATAACAGTCATGATCATTCTTGTTCATAAAGGATTACATCGTTCCGTACAACATGTCTTCTATAGTCAAGCAAGCATATCATCGGCCGAACATCTTCATGTTGCCAATCCGAACTCCAACATCTCAGTACATCCAAGCAGAACTTCGTACTTGAAAAATTGGATATCAGTACACTTGAAAATGCATTGGTGATCGTGAGATAACTCATTCGCCTAAACCAATACTAAATAATCATGTGAAGCATACAATTTATAAAGTTGTCTTGCTAATTAGAACTAGATTGATATTAGTTCGTATCCATGGCATATAGTGAAGCAGGAAGAATGTAAGCATGTTATACTTGATAGCGTAAATAAAACATGAACATATGAACCACGTCACTTATCAGCAACTTCTTACCACAACCGACATGTCCGTCCTTGCACAAGGCAGCGATGACACTTACAGTCCCTTCATAAGATATACGCTAGCATGTCGCCTATCTATACGAAGGTCACTAGCATTCCAATCCATCTTGAAATACATCTCCGGTAAGATGGCGATCACTTTGTGCTCGGATTGCAAGTCCTGCCGAAGGTCCCGAATACCATGTATTGCAAAGCGCATTTCAGGGTAGGTTGCAATCCTACACTGAATATTCTGCAATATTCATGCTACAAAAGCACATCATTTATTCCTAGGCCGACACCCTCCGACGAATCATTCAGGAAAAATTAAACCTTGTGCACAAGTTATTCATGTTCATGATCATGCAAATTCGTGAACAACTTAACTATAAACACAAGTATGATAAGGAAATGTAAGTAAATTAATTTACATATCTACTCGCATATTTTATCTTTCTCACGCTATCAACTTACTCTTTCAATGTTCCGATTGACGACCCGCTGGTCCCAAACATACCAAGGCAAACAACCACAACCAACCATTCTGGGTACCACACCTCTTCCAACGGTTCCGTGGTACCGTATCATGATTGTTCGCTTCACGTACGAAGCATACCTTCGCATACCGACAGTTCCATGACAGCTTACCACAACTGTCCACTTCGTGCATGAAGCCTTACTACCTGATTCTCGTGCACTATTGTACTCATGATACATTATTTAATGTTCTATGTTCAGTGTTCAACATACATGACAACTTCTATTTATTCGATACGATCCACCAGGCATCATTGAATCTACAAACGTTGCAAGCACACAAGGGGGTACATTTTGTTAAGAATATTGTGAAGGAGTAGAAGAGAAGGGCCAGATCCCACCCACCTATATTGATTCGTCAATCACTCTGACCGAGCCGACACAACATGATTCCTCAACTATGCGATCTGACGGGATGCACGATCAAATTAAGCAAGACTGCACCATCGCTCAAATCCCAAGATGAGCATTGCTCCGAACTAACCCACAGATTCAAACTATGAGGTCCACACCATGCCTCTGTCCGCAGTGAGACAATACACTGATCACAAGAAACTTTGCGTAATATCTACACATGAAACCAAGTCTAAATCAAGGCTCTTCAAATTAACGAACCATCTTAATGCACTGTGCGAAATAGGACATTATAGACGATACTACTTGCAGCCGACATAGGATGATAACGAGATTGACAGTCTATAGTGTCACGCCCGATTCCCGCAAGGGGCCGATCGTCCTTGCTTTATGCATTATGAAACTGATCGTCCTTGCATGGGCATGATGCCGTGCAAGCCTAAGTTGTGCTTGCACAATGTCAAAGCTTTGAACAAGGACAAGTAGGCTTTTCAGAGTAAGAAGCAGCGACACAATATTGCAGAAAAATAAATGAACACAATGGCATACGAAAACAAGCTCTTATTGATATTCAAGATGTGTTACAAGCGACGCTTGGCCGAGATTACAATGACATTATTTCATACATTACATTCCTTTATACAAATTAACTGCTCAAAATATCTCGATACGTCTCAAGACATCGACTCCAGATTTTCGGCTCCTGAGGATGAGGATATGCTACGCTTCTTCGGACGATCAAGTACCTGCGAACAAGCAAACTGGTGGGGGGTTCAGCACTTTAGGAAAAGTACTGGTGAGTATAAAAGCAACAAACAGAAGCACCACTCTCTAAAACCAATACTAAGTAATCATGTGATAAAATATTACATTAATAGTGATCTTGCTACTTTTTACCTAGGTTTATTTCATGTAGCACAATGTTTGAGTCACATTACTTCTTTTCGAAAACATATCTTTGGAAACAGTTTGCATATTCAATACATTCAAGCAAATAGTAGGGGCAATATTCAATCGTGTAGTTTGCAGCATGTATCATACACCATATTTACTTACTCTTTTGGAACACAACTATCTTTAGTTAAGTATTCATCATATACAAGAGGGCAACAACATATTCAAGTTAAACATTCAAGTTTAGTAGTAGTACACAATTCAAGCTATAATCAGAAATTAATACACCACTTATTCAGTGAGTCTTACCCTTCGCCGAACGGTTATTCCTGCAACAGACATACAAGTTAGCAACAATATGCATATACCAATGAGTGCCATTTTCTGTTCGTCTATACATCAAACAGTTAGGTATGCAAGAAGGCTAACCAAACATGCGCCCTAACTATATGATGGCCCATGAGAAACACATGATTAGTAGCGGTGTTATCACTGTAATGACCCGTTCCGCTCAAGCGGACAACCGATTCAAACGGCAAAAGTGCAACGACCCAACCCTCTTTGCTCAACGAGAATACTCATTTAAGGCAAAAGGATTTCCAGACTTATCCCTTCAGGAGTTTCGGCTTAGGCTTTCAAAGGCTCGCTCGGAGTATCGCTCGACCGAGGCGAATCATCGCTAAGGTAGGTGGCTACGATGAACTTGTCTTTGCTTATCCAGCACACTTAAAATATGGACGAAACATGCTAGTCGCTAGGTGAATCACCCATGCATGCTAATAAAGAATACAATGCACCTAGCTAAGAAAATAATCCCAAATTATATTACATGCGTTAGAACTTGAAAATAAAAGTTTGCTTATAAATGGAACCTCGCAAGCTACCTTTGCCTTGTGCAACTAGACCCCGCTATGCCTCATGAAGAAACGAGCAATGCAAATACTAGACCCCGCTATGCCTCATGCTTATAAATAAAATTGTTTTGGATAATCTATGCTCGATGTTTAGAAATCTGAGGGAAACGAGCTTGGGTAGAATATGTAAACCCCCTCACCCAAAATATGTATTTTGTGTATATTTTATATTATTAGATTTATTATAGATTATTTTAAATATTGAATTTCTTTAGAGTATTCTCTTAGTTAATTAGAAAATAAATTTTTTGATATATTTACTTATATGAATATTTATTTAGAATCATTTTTAGGCTACTTTAGATTTTTGGAGATTTTTTTAGAATTTTTTGGGTAATTAAAACATAGAAAACGTAAATTTTTAGAACTTCCATGATTTACTATGAGACCATACTTGCATGTTGTTCTTACCAAATATTTATTTTAGGTTAAAATATTTAATTATATTTTTTTGTAATTTATTTAGAATTTTAAGAAATTTATTTGGATTTTTGAAATTATTTAGGATTTATTTGGTTATATATAGTCTTACAATTAGATAGATGTTAATTTAGTGTAAATAGATATTAATAAGATTATATACAAATTATTTATATTATCTTTAATTCTATTTAAGATTATAAATTATTAAGATGAACTCAAACTCTATTTTAAATTAATTCAAATCCTGAGCCTACTAGGAAAGCAACTCCATGTATATCCTATCCTTATTAAACTGATCATAATCATATCCAAATTAGCAAATCCTAGTCGTATTCAATTAAGTAGTCTCCACAATTATAAATACGTATTAGAATTATGGAATAAACTATCTTTCATAATTTTTTCCCCCAAACTTCTCTCTTTTTCGTCCAAAAACAGTCAAAATTCGTCATAAATTCAGCCTCATTTTCTAATAATTATGACGACTTAAAAAAATGATATCTCCTAGCTCCGGACTCCAAACGCGCTCCATTTTTTTTGTTAGAACTATATCAAAGTTATTTTTCGGATATAAAAATTATTTTAGTAATTTATGAACCTATTTTTAAAAAAAATTCTAAAAGTGCCAGCTGTCTAAAATAAGACGCATTTCCGTATTTTCGAGATTTCGAAAGATCCCGAATTTGGAATTATGAACTGTTTGAAGTTTCGAAAAGTTGACTTGATAAAATTAAATAAAATAATATTTCTAGAATTTAATATGTAAGTTTAATTTACTGTAAAATTTGTGCAACGTAGAGGTAAATAGGAAACCACCAAAAATTTGTCATCTGTGCACCCATGTGGACATAACTCTTTACCGACTTATAATTTTATGAAACCGTTGATTCCGGTGTTCATGTAACACTAAAATCTATAGAATTCTACACACAAATCAAGGATTTGAGTTGGTTGACTTTTTGGTCAACGGATTGCCTCGATTTGCGTGCCACGTATCACAAATCCGTAAAGTTGACTTTCTTTGGACCAAAATTAGGGTTTAATAATAAAATCAGATTATAATAAGATTAAAAATACTATTTAGGTTATTTTATTCATAATTAAAATAGATTAAAATGGAGGAACTTATTCACCCACTTTTGTAACCTAACTTGTTTAATTTATTTGGCGGGTAGATCGGACGACGCCTTGAGTTGGGACTTTATTCTTTTTCAGACCAGGCAAGATACATTGCCAAATTGCTTACAGTACTTTTGCATGCTTATTATATTTTATATATTTATTGCATGTGTGTTTTCTTTCAGTCATAATTATATACTATATATATGTTGACACACACTTGACACATAGTATCATGGGAGGGGAGGAAAATCAGTAGGCGTATGGGCTATATCCATTCTGGTAAACCGTATAACTAGCACGCACTACGGGAGTTGTGTCGCGATGGTCGCTACCCTCACGGTATGTCGACTGATGGTGTCACAATGGTCGCTACCCTCGCGGTATGACGTCTAATGATGTTCTAGACGTGTGTGTGAGTTGTGAGATTAGATAGAGTAGCCTACCCCAGCCCATACATCGAAAAGTTGTCCTCACTATTCTTTTTCATATAGATTATCTAGTACAGCTTACTTATATATATTTTGTCTATTACGCATGTTTTACTGTATTCAATTGGCATGCTTCTATGTATCTTGTTACTTCCCTCTGAGGACCTGGTCCTTTTCCAGGTGTAGACGATCTTGACTATTCGCAGAACACGGATCAGGACTTGCTACTTCTCTCTCTTTCGAGGAGGTATTCTCTTCGAGTCTCATTGTTCATTAGATGTACTTTTTAGTTTCTCTTATATTCTAGTTTGGTAGTGGATTTGTCTCCACCCAACTACTTATTTTTATCAAGCATTTTATACTTGATTCAGTTATATAGTTGATTGGTTATTTGATTCTGTGGATGAGATCTAGTTATGCCCTGTGACTTATGACATAAATATATACCACTTGTGAATTTATTTTTCATAATACAACGTACGTATGTGTTATGGTTTTCATATATTGGAGTTGTCATATACATACGGCTGGCATGCTTATGTATTCCCAGTCCTATGTATTTTGGGACTGGGGTATGACAGAATACCCCGTACAAACGAATAATGGTTTGACCTTAGGAATTGGGACGAGCATTGTGCGATAAATTTGTACGATGTATCGTATGCTTGAACTTGTACATATAACCTTGTGGGCTGACCTAGTAATTAGGCAGTCGACCCTGTGTGGAGTGAAGAACTTGTGTAACTGACTTTAGCATATTGCTTGAACAAACCATAGAACTGGGGCAACAAGACTTATATTTAGACTTGGAACGGTAAACGTGTGCTGTGTTTGACCCGAATGAATGGACGTTAGTCGGTTAATCAGATAGATTGTGCTTAACGGTAGTGCAAATACTTGATTAAGTTGGATTGGATGACTTGGAATTTGATTGACCCTGTCAGAAGTATCCTTGTGATTCGTAAGACGAGACCCTTGAGATTTTTGCAAGTAGCTTGTCCGATTTCACTATCTCTAAGTTTGGTTGAATGCATATATTTGAGGGACGCCTTGAACGTATGCACGATCCAAGACTCAATGATATGTGAAACTCGAGTGCTAAGACTTCGCTATCGCTAAGTTGGTTGACATGTATATGTTTGAAGGATGCTTTGAATATGTGCACGATCCAGACTTACGATATGCTGATCTCGAATGCTAGTACAAGTAAAAATGTTAGACCCGCATGGACGAGTATAACGACTTGTATAAGTTTGCCTCAGCCCTAGATCATCATTCACGATAGATTAAAACGTACCCTGCGTTAAGCAATATATTCCCTGCTAAGGCTCATTAGAGACTGAGTCAAAACTTGGATCGAATGATAGAGTCATTCAATGAGACCGACCCAGCATACACACGACACGGTATAAGAAACGAGTAGAAAATTGTGTTGGAATGGATCTAGTAGTACCGATTTCTATGCTTGAGATAGATTCGATAGTGCGATAGAACGGCTTGTGCTCAGGAAGTCTCGAGGACGAGACTTTTTCTGAGTGGTGTATAATGTAACAACCCGTTCCGCTCAAGCGGACAGCCGATTCAAACGGCAAAAGTGCAATGACCCGACCAGCTTTGCTCAGCGAGAATACTCGTTTGAGGAAAAAGGATTTCCAGACTTGACCCTTCAGGAGCTCCGGCTTAGGCTTTCAGATGCTCGCTCGGAGTATCGCTCGACCGAGGTAAATCATCGCTAAGGTGGGTGGCTACGATGAACTTGTCTTTGCTTAGCCAGCACACTTAAAATATGGACGATACATGCTAGTCGCAAGGTGAATCACCCATGCATGCTAATAAAGAATACAACACACCTAGCTAAGGGAATAATCCCAAATTGTATTACTTGAGTTAGAACTTGGAAATAAAACTTTGCTTATAAATGGACCCTCGCATGCTACCTTTGCCTTGTGCAACTAGACCCCGCTATGCCTCAAGTAGAATGATATGTACTCTTCATAGTGCACTATTCACTTGCTTATACTGCACGATCCTAGATTTATGTCACTCGGTATGTCCCTTTACGGTTTCACTCATCGCTTTACCTTAGACCCATGGTAAACATAAATGCTTATGCTCAATATAAATGCATGCTTGCTTGCTTATATGTTAATTTGTATTCGTTGCCTCATTTTAATGTTTGACACATGAAATCATGTCACCATCAAGTAACTATATCCGTATTGTTCATGTATTTAGTTAGCTAGAAGACTATCGAATAGTCCTTCTGTGCAATATGAACTTGCAAGTATCCGGGACCGTTAGGTCGCCAAGGCAGTCCCCAAACCAAGGGAATGCATCAAGTCAAGTTGAACACTGAACGAGAATCGTGTCAAGTAAAGCAAGAAATACAACTCGTAGAATAATACTCGTTCAGAGCAAGAATCTCGTGCATCTCGTGAATCTGGAAGACCAAGACTTGCATTTCGCAGACAACTTGAAAACAAGGTCATCGGTCCTGCGGACGGTCGCAGGGGCACTGGCACCGATCCGATCCATACAAAACTCCGTATGTAGTCATATTGTGTGCGACGGAAAGGTTTGTAGTGCATCGTGTGCTCTTATTGCATTTTATCATCGTCATTGACTAGGTCCTTTATGGCTATGCCAGTGACTCATGTTCATATAGATAAGTCATCATCGCTTAGCGGTAATTCGCGTACGAGTCATTGCATCACATCTAGTAAGCTGAAACACCTGAACGATTATGAGTATAGTTTATCTATGCATCTACTGAGCAAACTGAGAAATCCATTGAACACTTAAGCACCCATTGCAACACTTCTGGATAATCTGTATAATTCGTGCACCCGAAACATAATCTCGCATAGTACACTTTTGTTTTCTTATGCTATTTCCCTTGGATTTTATTATATATGCTCGTGCTTGATTTAACATTGTTTTACCTTAGACAGGGAAGAACGAATGGTAAGTTGGTAAGTCTCGCCGTGTTTCCTTTATATCGTAGCGTACTGCCACACGAGTTAGACTTTTCATATATGCCATAAAACTGACCCTAAGGCAAGACTAGAAAGATAACTTAATAGATGGTGCACGGAACCTAAATAACATGTTTGGATTTGTCGAGCGTGCGAGAAGCCTCCCCACCAGTGTATTCATGTACTGATAACCCACCAGATTGCTTGCAGGGTGCTGAAGAACCTCGTTCGGTGTGGATGCCTCCTTCGTGCGAGCTAAGACGTGGAGTTCACTCTGGAGCCTTGGAGCGTTGCGTCCAAAACTGAAGCACATATACAAAACATAATGTTGAAACATCATCTGTGTATCATTCCATAAAAAAGTAGCCACTTGGCACGATTTTACTGTTTTAGAGAGAGAGATGCTTGAACGACTTAAAATCTTGGTCTAGCATCGCTTGTAACACTTGTTCAATATTAATAAGGAGCTTATTTTAATTCTATACTTGTGTTATTCAATGCTTCCACTATTGACGACTCTGTGAAGTTATTACCAATCGCCTGTGCGTTTATAATTCTGCTGCACTCGGACAATCTATGCGACTCTGTGGCTTAGACCTCTTACCGCCTGTTCATATCACAGCCTTGCACGGACGCGGCTTACGCTCGTGCGGCATCACGCCCAGATGGGTCAAGCGATCATCCCGCATGAGCGCTGGTGCGGTGATTCATGCAAAGCGGGGACAACCGATTACCTGCTGGAGATCGGGGCATGACATAATGGTATAAGAGCATGGCTTTACGCCTTTGGACTTTATTTCGATTTTCTTAGTTTCGAAAGCTCGTTCATGGGTTATGTGCATACGCTCTCTCAATGTCCCATTAGAATATTCGAAACAATGAGTCTAAATACTTTCAAAAGTTGCATGTGAGTGATATGATTGTTTGTACAAAATCGTAATGCGAAGGCCTTTGTGGCGACCTGTGTTAGGCTTTGTGGGAATAGACTCATGCTTGAATTTGCAAGCTATGTGCGAACCCAAATACCTATACATGATTATCCAACTAGTTGGTGTGCGGAATAGAATATCGTTCGAACGGTTAGCTATGCACACAGCATTTCGGCTAAGTTGTGTTGAGTATTGCGCGCCAAGACCATTTTTGGTGCAAGCTAGTTGCAACGAGATTATAATATTGTTTAGGAATAAAACAAATTAGACTTAGAATGACAACCGATATAAACATTTTTAGATTATCTCTAATGCGACTATAGAGAATCATACTTGGATTTTGGGAAATAGCTCGAACGATATTTTGTGTCGGAAGATACAAATCAAATATGGTTTACTTGGATGACTATCAGGGATATATGTACGAGACTAAGATTTATCATGCGATGCTTAAGTATCGTGCAAGAATTCTAAGGAAAACTTGGTGAATATGCTAGCGATTGGTGCGAACATCGATTGAGGATTTAATTGGATGACTCGATTTCGAGTGGTGTATGGATCATTTAGAAATTTTCAAACAGATTCATATGTCTTATGCGACAGTCTGATTGAACGATTTAAGAATGTCTTGAATAAATGATAAGGCATATATCGAATAAAAATTTATGGAAATGGAAATCGATATCTTGGTTAAGAAAACCTGGTAGAAACTTGGAGGATCTTGCAAGCGATAACGGATTTGACTTAGAGTTTGGAAGAACGATCTTGAATCAAGTTCGAAAAGATAACCTTCGAAATCAGTCCCAGCGAGAACAATTATCCTGCGGGAGCACCGGCGTGGTAATTTCACGTAAGACGGGGATGATCAAACTCACGGGAACATGTTCGTGATTATTCCAAACGAACTCGATGAATATAATGTATCAAAAGTGGATAGACTTTGGCTTGGATAATTGAAACATAATTGTTTGAGGAATGCCAAAAGTAGCCTATGGATTTACCTAACGGTAACGTTGAAGTTGGATGATTTTGCTAGATGAATTATAATCACTGCATGAACGGACTTGACTTCATAGATTTTATATATAACTTGGATGGAGAAAAAGTGAAATGATAAGGTATCTCGATCGTGCCGAAGATAACCATATTATTCGACATTCTTGTCTTGTGCGAGCGTAACTCTATGCTCGTGCATGCATCACGCCCAGATTAGGAACGATTATCCAGCGGGAGCGTTGATATGGTGATCTCGCGTCCAATGAGAGTGATCGAACTTGTGGGAGACCGGAGCGTGACAACTGATGGACCGTCTTGACTTTTGGTTCGATACGATAAGATAAATTTGCAAATACAAGTGGATCAGAAATATTTCAGAGATAAGTTAGCCTAGAACAAGGAGTAAATCACGCTTGATGGTTTCGTGAATGGATACATAAATCTTGTTGGACGACTTGGAGTTATAATCAAAGGTTTAGAATTAAATCTTGGCTTGGTGGTCTAGACTTGGAATGGATAGGGATTCTATCAAAACATGTTTGGAGAGATTGACTATACAAATTACTAGGCTTGTCCTGCAACTTGGATATTCATGGATTTTACTGAACGAATTCGACCCCTGTACAAACGAATGTGTTAATGAGAGTAGGATGATCTATGCTCGATGTTTAAAAATCTGAGTGAAACAAGCTTGGGTAGAATACCCCATGCAAATGAACTATGGTTTGACCTTAGAAATTGGGGCGAGCATTATGTGACGAATTTGTATGATGTATCATATGCTTGAATTTGTACCTATGTCCTTGTGGACAGACCTAGTAATTAGGCAGATGATCCTGTGCTGAGTGAAGAACTTGGGTAACCGACCTTAGCATATTGCTTGAACAAACCATAGAACTGGGGCAGCAAGACTTAGATTTAGACTTAGAACGATAAATGTGTGTTGTGTTTGACCCGAACGAATGGACGCTAGTCGGTTAATCGGATAGATCGTGCTTAACGGTAGTGCAAATACTTATTTTGAGTTGGATTGGAATGACTTGGAATTTGATTGACCCTGTCGGAAGTATCCTTGTGATTCATAAGATGAGACCCTTGAGATTTTCGCAAGTAACTTGTCCGATTTTACTATCTCTAAGTTTGGTTGAATGGATATGTTTGAGAGACACCTTAAAATGTCTTCGATCTAAGACTCAATGATATGTGAAACTCGAGTGCTAAGACTTCGCTATCGCTAAGTTGGTTGACATGTATATGTTTGAAGGATGCTTTGAATATGTGCACGATCCAGACTCCCGATATGCTGATCTCGAATGCTAGAGCAAGTGAAAATGTTAGACCCGCATGGACGAGTAGAACAACTTGTATAAGTTTGCCTCAGCCCTAGATCATCATTCACGATGGATTAAAACGTACCCCGCGTTAAGCAATAAATTCCGTGCTAAGACGCATTAGAGACCGAGTCAGAACTTGGATCGAATGATAGAGTCATTCAATGAGTCTGACCCAGCATACACGTGACACAGTATAAGGAACGAGTAAGAAATTATGTTCGAACGGATCTAGTTGTACCAATTGCTACGCTTGAGATAGATTTGATAGTGCGATAGAATGACTTGCGTTCAGGAAGTCTCGAAGATAAGACTTTTTCTGAGTGGTGTATAATGTAACGACCCATTCTGCTCAAGCGGACAACCGATTCAAATGGCAAAAGTGCAAAGACACGACCCACTTTGCTCAACGAGAATACTCGTTTGAGGAAAAATGATTTCCAGACTTGGCCCTTCTGGAGTTCCGACTTAGGCATTCAGAGGCTCGCTCGGAGTATCGCTCGACCGAGGTAAATTATCGCTAAGGTGGGTGGCTACGATAAACTTGTCTTTGCTTAGCCAGCACACTTAAAATATGGACGATACATGCTAGTCGCTAGGTGAATCACCCCTGCATGCTAATAAAGAATACAACGCACCTAGCTAAGGGAATAATTCCAAATTGTATTGCTTGTGTTTGAACATGAAAATAAAACTTTGCTTATAAATGGACCCTCGCATGCTACCTTTGCCTTGTACAACTAGACCCCACTATGCCTCAAGTAGAATGATATGTACTCTTTATAGTGCATTGTTCACTTGTTTAAACTGCACGTCCCTAGATTTATGTCGCTCGATATGCCCCTTTACGGTTTCACTCATCGCTTTACCTTAGACCCATGCTAAACGTAAATGCTTATGCTCAATATAAATGCATGCTTGTCTGCTTATATGTTAATTTGTATTCGTTGCCTCATTTTAATGTTTGCCACACGAAATCATGCCACCATCAAGTAACGTTATCCGTATCGTGTATGCATTTAGTTAGCTAGAAGACTATCGAATAGTCCTTTTTGTGCAATATGAACCTGCAAGTATCCGGGACCGTTAGGTCGCCAAGATAGTCCCCGAACCAAGGGAATGCATGAAGTCAAGTTGAATACTGAACGAGAATCATGTCAAGTAAAGCAAGAAACACAGCTCGTGGAGCAATACTCGTTCAGAGCAAGAATCTCGTGAATCTCGTGCATCTCGTGAATCTGGAAGACCAAGACTTGTATGAAGCGAACAACTTAGAAACAAGGTCATAGTTCCTGCAGACGGTCACTGGGGCACTGGCACCGATCTGATCCGGACGGAACTCCGTGTGTAGTTATATTGTGTGCGGCGGGATGGTTTGTAGCGCATCGTGTACTCTCGTTGCATTCCATCATCATCATTGACTAGGTCCTTTATAGCTATGCCAGCGACTCATGTTCATATAAATAAGTCATCCTCGCTTAGCGGTAATCCACGTATGAGTCATTGCATCACATCCAGTAAACTGAAATACCTGAACGATTATGAGTATAGTTCATCTATGCATTTACTGAGCAACCTAAGAAATCTATTAAACACTTAAGCATCCATTGCAATACTTTTAGATAATTTGTATAATTCGTGCACCCGAAACATAATCTCGCTCAGTACACTTTTGTTTGCTTATGCTATTGCACTTGGATTTTATTATATATGCTCGTGCTTGATTTTACATTGGTTTGCCATGGACAGGGAAGAACGGACGGTAAGTTGGTAAGTCTCGCCGTGTTTCCTTTATATCGTACGGCGCACTGCCATACGAGTTAGGCTTTTCATATATGCCATAAAAGTGACCCTAAGGCAAGACTAGAAAGATAACTTAATAGATGGTGCACGAAATCTAAATAACCTGTTTGGATTTGTCGAGCGGGTGAGAAGCCTCACCACCAGTGCATTCATGTACTGATAACCCACCAGATTGCTTGCAGGGTGTGGAAGAACCTCGTTTGGTGTGGATGCCTCATTCGTGCATGCTAAGACGTGGAGTTCACTCTGGAGCCTTGGAACGTTGTGTTCGAAACTGAAGCACATATACAAGACATAATGTTGGAACATCGCCTATGTATCATTCCATAAAAATGTAGCCACTTGGCACGCTTTTACTGTTTCAGAGAGAGAGAGAGAGAGGCTTGAGCGACTTGTAATCTCGGCCTAGCGCCGCTTGTAACACTTGTTCAATATCAATAAAGAGCTTGATTAAATTATATACTTGTGTTATTCAATGCTTCCACTATTGACGACTCTGTGAACTTGTTACCAATCGCCTGTGCGTTTATAATTCTGCTGCACTCGAACAATATGTGCGAATCTATGTGTCACGCCCCAGTCCCAAAATATCGAGGGACTAGACACGTAGCAATGGCCAACAGCACACACCGATGGACAACCCAATTTAATGGATCCATCGGGGCATACTTAAGCTGTAGTACATCAATAAATAGGTCCAAGGATACAAGTCACATTCTATTCTAATCTCATCCACAATAGATAATCACAGATCAAAAGCTAGAATAAATACAAATAAATATAATCTAACATGTCTCAATAAAAGTGTATCGGGGAACAATCCGAGAACAAGTCTGATACACTGTCAAGATACAAGAATAAAGATAACCACAGCAAATACTGAGTATGGACAAAGTATATACTCAGAAGATACCCGTAGAGGTCACTCGTCTAATGGATCTGGTACTACTCCAGTGTCTGCTCCTGCTCCTGCTAATGCTCCTGTCCTGTATACCTTGGGGTAGATCTCACATCATCAACTCCAGACAGGCTCCACAATGGTCTATGCTGCAAAACTGGCAGGGGACCAGGTCCTCAGAGGGACGTATAACAAGGTACAAGAAACAATATGCCAAGATAAATACAGTATAATAGTAAAAGAACAATAGGGTAAACTATGTAACCAGCTAAGTGATATGCAATATGAGAGCATCACTAGAACTCAGGCTGAGACCACTACAAGCTCTGTGTCGGGGAGCCGGTAGCAGCGATATCATGTGGTTTGTCTAGCTCAAAAGGGAGACTACGATACCGTCATAATATAATCAACCTGTAGCCTGTGTGTCTTGTAACGCCCCACTCCGCGCCGGCGTTATGTATCAAGTGAGTGGGCAGAACTTCGTTCTCTGATTCTTGCACGCCTTAATAATAACCTGAGTTTTTGCTTGCAATGTTTTCTTAAGAGAATGATAGAACCTGCCTTGCATGTTAATGAACGAACTCACCTAGCTTGTCTTTGAATCAATGTCTGCTAAACGAGAATCCTGTATCGCCTGCTTAGAGTGCATGAATATGTTCACTATCGTCTATGCTTCGAGAGAACCATACTGTGCCTGAACGTGTTCAAGTGATAAGTCGGATTGCCCCGCAACAAAGATTATTTATAGATGGTTCGTCTCGTCTGCATACTAGAGTTTATTTGATAGTGTTCCATGCATTCGCACGCGGTCGGACAATGGCTATTGGTGGAGAGCTGAACTGCATGTGTCCCGGCTGCTACCATGATAGTGCAAAGCAACCATGAGTCACAGCTGCCTCTAGCATCAGATAAAAGAGTCATTGGTATGCTGGACTAACCGCTACCGATCCTGAGATACTCGGGGACCGCCCTGCATATAGCTAAGTCATTGTGTTGGCTTGGATAGTGACTGCCCCTAAGAATGTGCATCGTGTGTCTAGCCTTGCATCAGACCCTCGAGTCGCACGAGACACGCTGCGCACACCCTGAAACATGAACGGTTTGCTTGCTTGCATATTCAATATGAAACTCTGTTTCCAAACATGTTTCTAAACAAGTAAATCGACTCTGCTAGAACTGCATGAAACGAACCTAGGTAAAACTAGAAAGATCACTAGTAATGTAATATTTTATAACATGATTACTTAGTGCCTGTTTGAGTGAATGATTGTTTCTGTTCAGTTGATTTATCTCACCAGTACTTGTATAAAGTGCTGACCCACCAACAGTTTACTTTTTCGCAGGTACTGGATCGTCCGAGGAAGCGATAGGCGTAGAACAGTCCCGAAGACCCGGAATCCTGGTTTCGATTGTTGCCCCGAGAATGCTATCGTATAAGGGGGCATAATGTATGGAACGAACGTGTGCCTTTGCTAAAGGAAACCCAAGTTGCCTCGATTGTCCCGAACACTCAGTTGGCTAATGCATTGCATTGCAACAAGTCCCTTTCCGCTGCTTACTCGATTGATGCGATGATAGCCAACTATCAACTTAAACGATTGGCCTTGCACGGGCGCAACCCCAGGCCCGTGCGGCATCACGTCCCCCGAAAGCTCGAACGGGCCATTCGCTTGGCTCCCTTCCTCCCTCGCACCCGCGGGACGGGTGCGGTGATTCGCGTCCGGCGTGCCGAGGCACGGTGATACGTGTCCGGTTAGTTGATTCCCGGTCGCACGGGGCGGGGCAGGACGGAGCGGCGGCCCGGGCGGGACCGGGGCGTGACATGTCTCTCCCCACCCAATGTAATCATACGTCTCATGTCCACAACGTCTCATGTCCATGCCACGCAGGATCAAGTCTAATACAGCAAGTCATATGATAGCTATGAATATAATATCTATGTCACAAGTCCTGTAGCCTATACAGAATCACCTTGAATGTCTCAGAAAGGTTATGTCTTATGAATAGTGTCAGGTGTCCAGGGTATGGCGCACTTGATAAAACAAGCACGAGAATGTATAGGGTCTCGATATCCATCTCTATGTGACGTTACACAACTCCGCGTACGGGGTTGGCACCCGACTATTAATCGGACGCTAAGTAAAGTCACACGGTCCTGGGTTGAACATTTATATCAAGATTATATGTATGTATAAAGAACTCAAGCAAGTACTATAACAGGAATCACTGCGAGTTGGCAAGGTACACTTGCCTGTGGTTTGGCTCCAACTGTAGCTTTGGTATTCGTAAAATCTTCAGGAACGTCTCCGGATGCTGAAACAAACATCACCATCAGATTCAGAAAATATCCAATAGCTAGAAACGCCTGTCCTTGAGTCCAATTTGGAGACAAGGGCAAAAATGACAATTTTGGGTCAAAACGGGGTCCACATGTGGCCCGCTTCGCACCGAAAAATGTGTCAGGGACAAAGGTCTCCAAATTTGTCAAACTTAGTGTCAACAAGTCAGGAACGATGATACGAACCCAACAGAACTTCCATAATTGGATTCCGATGAGCTGATCACAAAATCGCCCGTCAAGTGGAGCCTGTGGGGCCCACGATACGCGATTTTGTCAACGTTCTCATAATCGAACCAAACTTGGGTCACAGGACCAGTGTATCGCTACGAGTCCGATGGCACAAGTTTCGTTTCGATCCGACGTGTGTACACAAAGTTACGAAGAGTTACAGAATAGGCGGATACGGGACGGTGTCGACGGATACGCGTTGATTCCTGTGTGCACGCACATCCAAATCAATTTCTGCGAAATCCAACACGTCCGTGTCAACGGCGCGCACGTATCGGTGAAGACCGCACGCGACCAAGTCGTCCCGTTTGGCGGGGCGTACTCAGTTCCGGGGTAAAACAGGTCGTAGTTTTTCCTATTTTTGGATCGCGGTTCGCGATCGCCACAGGACGCGATGCACTGAGCGGGTTGTACGGGCACCGAGAGGGTCACGCAGGGTTCGCGATGCAACAGACGGAATCGAAAACGGGGCAGCAAGGAGAGAGAAATGGGTACCTGAACAGGGCTCCAGAAACCGAAGTTTCTTGGGTCCGAGTCGACACGACACAGCGTGTCCGAGTCGGATCCAACCTAGGGTTAGGGTTTGGGACGCGCTCAGGCGGCCGGAGGCGGGCCGGAGGGAGGCCGTCGAGGGAGCGGCACTGCACGACGGGGAGGCCGGGCGGATCCGGGCTGTGTCGTCGGCTCATCGGCGCTGCACGACGAGGCTGCGGCGTGGGAAAGAAAGGGGAAGGCGGGGCGCTCGGACGGAGGAGCGGCCTGCGGGTTCTCGAGGAGCGGCGAGGGGGAGAAAGGGGGAGGAGGTAGATCGGGGAGGTCGACGGGCGGTGGCTGGGCACGGCGAAGGGAGGCGGCTGCGCAGCGGTGGTGGCGTATGAAGGAGATTGGCCGGAGGAGGAAGGGCTGCGGGGGATTTATAGGCGGAGGTCGAGCGGGGCGGAGCGGAGCGGGTGAGGCGGAGGAGGAGGAGATGTGGCCGGGCGGAGCGGCGCGTGGCCGGGCGGGGCGGCGGGGGAAGCGGGCAGAGTGCGGGTCGTGGGGAGGGGTGGAAGCGGGTTCGGGTCGGGCGGAGCGGAGCGGGTTGTGCGGACCCCGCAAGCTGAGCGGTCCGGTTCGATTGGACCAGGTTCAGCCCGGTTCAGTCGGTTTGAACCCGGTTCAACCCGGTTTATTTAATTTTTTATTTAAAAATAGTTTTTGGGCTTTTAAAAATATTTTCGGGGTCCAATAAATTCTAAGAAAATTACCCTAAGTCCAGTTTTTTATTTTACACCCAAAAATATTATTTTTATAATATTTTAATATATTTTAAAAATATTTAATTTTATTTAATGCCGGAAATACCTTGTTTTTAATTAGTAAAAATTCCCAAAAATTATCAGAAAATCCTGAAAAATCATGTTTTAAAAATCTTGAAAAATCAGGGGGTTTACACTATGGCCTAGACCTCTTACCGCCTGTTCATATCACGGCCTTGCACGGGCGCGGCTTACGCTCGTGCGGCATCACGCCCAGATGGGTAGAGCGATCATCCCGTGGGAGCGCTAGCGCGATGATTCATGCATAGCGGGGACGGCCGATTACCTGCGGGAGATCAGGGTGTGTCAATCACGGACCAACACTACACCAAAATAAGCTCAAAATTATTATTTTGACACATGAACCAGCTAACTAATGACATAAACAACCGTCTAATAGCGATGACCTTATATCCTCAGGGTGTTTCGATTAGCCTCTCCCAGGCCGAACGGTCCCAGTGTCTCAGGAGACCGCTCGAGAGACCCTATACCTTGTGCACAAGTTGTCGGACCGATATATGAATGCACTCCTATCAGATAATTATATAAAGCAAGCAAGCAATGATCAAGCAAACTTCAATCTTTTCTCTTACCAATCGATCGATAGGTTCAATTCACGACCCCGCACTACACTAGTATACGCTCATACTAGCTGCTTTGACACATGATCAAGTTGTTCTCTAAACGGGTTCGATAACAAGTCTATGTTTCAAGCAGTAGTTTTTTTAACATGAAGCAAGTAAGATAACATTTCATAATTATAGCATGCAATATCTTACAGTTCTATCTATCAAGCATACATTTATATCTATTTTAACAAGCATATAGTTCTACTCTTGTTTAGCATATAATGAAGGAACATGTTCTAGCATCTTTTACTCATCTTATTAGCATAGCAATGGTTTATTCAATAGTTGTGTCCGTGTAACTTAGCATGCAATATTCTATTCTTTTATTTAGCATGGCAATGGTTCTTTTCAATGACAAGCATTTCAAGTTCTCTAGTTAAGCATACATGTTGTCGTTCTATCATTTCCATGCGAACATTCTCTACTTAGCAACAAGCATTACAAAAACTCAGTTTCATTATTAAGGCGTGCAAGAATCAGAGAATAAAGTTCTGCCCACTCACCCAGATCAATCGTCTTATGTTTCGATCAAAAATTCTTCGAGAATGCTTCCGTTCGAGCCAGCAAAGCGATATCTCTTGTATATAGTGCCAATGCGGAGCAGGGCACTACACATACCAACTCAATTCTATCTCCAAAGAACAACATTATTGGTCATGACCGGGTGTATCCAATTTCATGCGTACCAAAAGAATATTTGGAAACTAATTGGATAAATTCTGCCAAATATTTCAGTTGATAAGTTTGATTGCAAGTTTTATAGATGTAATCTTCCTCACAACATTCAACTGATAGAGAAGTATACAATTCTAATATAGAGAGTTGGACTATGTATCTCCATCTATTCCCAGTTTTATGCTACTGTATAATCTTTCATTATATAAGGTGGCTTTGATCGGCTCCAATTTGAGCCACATAAGCCGTTTGTATATCATCGCTCATTTAATTTAAATTTTACGGAATTTTTTTTTAACTTAACTTCTGCCCTTATCTTCCACATAATGAAAAAATATATTCCTTATCTCCCACAAAACCGACAATAAGTAAAAATAATAATAAAAAAAAATTTAACTTCCGGTTCTCTTTTGAGCCGTTGAAAAAAATAAAAATCAACATATAATAAATCCTAAAATATATTCAAAGTTTAAATTATACTTAAATTAAGTACAAGGTATTATCTAATCAAACACATATCCAAAATTCAAAAAAAAAAGTTATAATTAAAATATATTTCATTCATATTTAAAATATTCTAATATAATTTAAATTTTTAAATAATTTTTTTAATATTATTAAAAAATTGTTTGATACGTGCAACATAAATTGTTACGTACAATGCATTTGAATTTAGTAGTATCTATGATATTTAAAGACCAATAACAAACTTTCTGATACTAATGATTTTTGTCTTCAAATGAACTCGCAAAAGGGTTCACACAAATTGGACTTTTATCTAAAATCATACCAACTGGTGCAACTGTATTATTCAAAAAGAGTCTAAACTAGTTATTATATAAAATCAAAGAATTAATTGCTGCAAATGTATATTTTTTTTCAGTACGCACGAGTCAAATTTTCCTCAGTATTAAGTATTTGCAAATATGTAACAATTCTTTGGACGTGAAAGTACAAATCTAGAAAATCCCTTCGTAAATCATTGGAAGTGATATGAATGTGCCCATTTAATTTTCAAAATAATTGAAAGTTTACATCTTCTTTTTTAAAATGGGACGCAGAGAAGGAATTTTTTTTATGACAATGAAAGCATTGTTTCAATTGTATTTCAAACTCCACACTTTTGGATGTATACCAAATATTAGAAGTAAATTTTGGTTTCCATTTTCATTATTACTTTCAAACAACCAAAAGGCCCTTCTATAAGAAAGTTCAATAGAACCAATCACCCTCATGTTACATTCTTAACTGTACATATTTCTAAAAACAATTGGTGAAAAGATAAATTGAAGTTCAATAGGAAACAAGGGGGAGTCCATCCAGACAAGGACTCTCATGAGAAGAGAACAAAAATGTAAATTAATTGGGGTCACAACTCCACAATCTTGTCTTTAATTTGAAGCACCAAATGCATTTTTTTGGTTCCTTCCTTTTTAGACTTATTGTTCACAGCACTTAATTTAAGCACCAAATGCTAAAAAACAGAAACATATTTGGTATCACTTTTGGTTTTTTGCTTTTTGTTTTTACATATTATATTTTCAGTTTTTTAATATAAACAATAAACATATATGATATTTCTATTTGTTACTTAACTATAAAAATAAAAACATGTTTTATGAGCAACAAAAGTACCAAATTATTAATTTTGTAAGCAAACGTATTATACTTGCGTCACAAATTTAGTTATTTTATTTCTCAGTTTTTTGTTTATGAAAATATGATAAAAAAAAAACATTTTTCACTATTTTCAAATAATTTATTTTTAATTTTCAAAAAAAAAAAAAATCCCAAACACCAAACGGCCCTATACTCTCTTCAAAGACGTTTTCTCAATTCTCTTAACTCTTCTTTCCTCTGACCCGTTTGGTCCCGCTGACGTCCCCCCCCCCCCCCTATGGTCCAATCCTGAATCGCCACATCAGTGTGGAGTCTGAAAAACCGAAGGTCATAAAACATTATTCAATAATAAATGCCAAATCTACAAATTCGTAACCACAAGAAATATTACTTTCACATGTATTTCATCCTAATTTGTTGTATAATAATTTATTTTAGACGATGTTTCATAATAAATTACTTATAATTATTTGAATTTTTTTATTTTATCAATTTTTATTATGCTATTTTTGTTAAGAAATATTTACAATAAAATATATTTTTGTAAATTTTTTTTTTATGGAAAGAGGTATTTATAAATATTTGATATTTATACCATTATATTTTTATAAAATTAAAAAATAGTAATGGTGGAAATAGACGTAATAATGGATACTAAATAGTTATTATGGTAGTGAATATTGATGATAGTAGTAGACATTAATAATAATTGTATTATAATTATGATGATATCTTTAATTATATTTTAAAAATAAATAAATGTTGTAAGCTAAGATGAAAATATTTTAGGAATATTAAAAGTTTTAATGTGAACCCTTTGAACTTTTTCTATTATATAATAGAATATATATATCCAAAAGACTACCACAGTAGAACTAGAAGCATATGATTACATCTCAGAGCATCTCCAATGCAAAAGTTTTAATTTTTCTATGTGACAGCATTATATTGACATGCCGATTATATCATATCTGGCAAAAGATTTTACAATAGATATCATATAATAAAAGTCGATACTGAGCTCAAGGGATCCGAGACGAACTTTCAAAATAGACCCTCTCATACATAATGTTGTAAAAATAAAAATTTTAATTAAAAATAAAAATAAAAATAAAAATTGCAGCCATCAAAAAATTGAACTAAAGAATTATAATGTACAAATTTAACATAATAACCACTACACTTCATCTACTTTGTGTTTAAAGTGGCTCATATTAGATATAACTATGTTAGATACAACTATGTTGGTGCTTCTTTAGTCTTGCGGTCCTGGACGGTAGCCCAGTCGGTCCTGGGTCAGGGCCGCCTCTGCATATAACAAAAGTTATCTTTAATGCAAATGTCTTGTTAAATCTTTTTTTTCCCACCACTACCAAAAAAAGTCAAATTAGCGACGCCCAAAAACGTCGCTAAATGACAAAAAAAGTCGTTAAACACGTTTAGTGACGTAAATAGCGACGTTTTAACGCAGTCGGAAGAAACCAAGTCGCTGAACCGAAAAACGTCGCTAAACGTCGCTATACCGACGTTTTTAGCGACTTTATTGAGTCGCTAAATGTAGCGACGTTTAGCGACGCCGCGTCACTAACTAGCGACGTTTATTAAAGTCGCTAAACGTCGCTAATTAGCGACTTATATAGCGACGTAACATCGACGTCTTTAATGACCTGGCAGTACTGCCATGTCAGCAATTTGCGACGTACAGCGACATATTTAGCGACGTTTAGCGACGTCGTTAGCGACGGCTAATGACACGTCGCTAAGTAGCGACTTGTTTAGCGACTTATAAAAATGTCGCTAGACGTCGCTAAATACGTCGCTAAATTTACAAAAAAAGTAAAAAAAAATCTGAATTGTTCCAAACTATTATTCCTGCAATTTATAAATTTCTAATTAAAAATAGACCCGGAGCAACCTTTTGTTGAATTCTATGGGTTCGCCGACCCCTTCGGTGGAACACTCAACACCGTATTAACAATATTTAATATGAATAAAAGTATCACAGTCATACAATTAATACACACAAATATTATAAACAGACAATAAAAGTATCACAGTCATAAAAGTATCACTGTATCACAGTCACACAAAATGGGCATAAACAGCATCACAAAATACATAATATATAAGTATCAGAGTATCACAGTAACACAAAATTCATAATATATAAGTATATGAAACATCATAGTATCAATCTCGAGGATTTCCAAAACGGGACAGATACCAGTCCCTCAAATACTGCGCATAAACAGCGTTTATGTTATCAAGCTCCGCTATGGGTGCTGGGTGACTGGAACTCCCCGTCTGAGATACAGCCGCGATAGGTGCTGGGTGACTGGAACTCCCCGCAGGTGGTATCTCTTCCTCCTTAACAGTAGGAGACATCACTTCCTTCTTAACAGTAGGAGGTGTCGCTCTCTTGGGTGCCATCTGGTAAGATAGATGAAAACAAAGAATTAGCAAAGAATTAGCTATTGGACCGGAACGGAAGAATTAGATGTCTCACAAAGAATTAGCTGTTTGTTGCAGTATAATAATGATACCATAATATCTTATTTATATCCTACGTGTCACAAAATAAAATGACCGATTTAATGAACTAGTTTGAAAATATGATCCAATATTAAATTATATGATTGTAATTGAAATTGAATTATGAGATTTGGATGATAAAGATTAAAGTAAATAGTAGTATATGAGGGCATTTTATGAACGTGAATAATGATACACAAAAGAAATTGCAAAGAATTTAGTAGGGAAAGAAAATTTGGAAATGTTATTCTCATTCCAAGTGCACTATGCTATGCCTCCCAATACTGTCGGACAAAACGAAATAAAGAATGGAATCAAGTTACTTGATGTTTGAGGTCAAATTACTTAACTGGACTCGAGTCATTGTTCCTGAATGCTGCATGACTCCCAAAGTATCGATACTTTAATCCTCGTATGTACCGTTCTTTCTTTTTCTTTTCTCTCCCTTTTTTATTCTCCCACTACTTCTTTTATATATATCAATAATGCTAAATTTACTATCAAATGCTTACAACCTTCTTGTAACCCTTTCACCTCCACCTCTCTCCCAATAAACGATCGTCACGTAGCGTTTCGACCATGTTGCGACCACCCTGACAGCCATACCTTACGGAACGTTGCGTAGAGAAAACTCAGAAGTGTTGATATCAATGCATGCTTAAAAAAATATTAATCATCCAAAAATTGGAACCTATTCTACTATTCTTCTATGTAAATAATTGGAACCAAAGTATTAGGTGGGACTCTTGAGAGTCTGTCTCTTACATAGATCACAACAAATGAATTTATATTGATTAGGAACATGAACTTCTAGAGGGATTACATTCCTAGAGTTTCCAAACTAAAGAAACCATCACCTCCACTATAATACAAGAGGAGAGGACTGGTCAAAGAACAGTGTCCAGGCCTTGTAGGTAGGAAGTGATGTGGTAATATTTAGGGACCTTGTTAGTATGGATATTCCTCTAGGAGACTAGAATCAGAGGAAATCCTATTAATAATGTCATTGAAAACTTTAATGTGACACCCTAAACCTAAAAACCCTAAACCTAACCCTAACCCCAGGTCAAAAAACCTAACCCTAAACCTAACCCTAACCCTAATCTGCGTCTGTGTGTGTGTGTCTGCGTCTGTGTGTGTGTCGTGTGTGTGTCTGCGTCTGTGTGTGTGTCGTGTATGTGTGTCGTGTGTGTGTGTGTCTGCGTCTGTGTGTGTGTGTCGTGTGTGTCGTGTGTGTCTGTCAGTGTCTGTGTGCGTGTGTCGTGTCTGTGTGCGTGTGTCTTGTGTCAGTGTCACATGAGAGAGAGAGAGAGAGATTACCTAGAGCTCGAGGAGGATGAGGGGGATGCCGGAGTAGCCGCAGGGGTCGGAGACCCGGTCGCCGGAGAGGGGGGGGGCGGGGGAAATCGAAACGTTTCGAAATTTTCGACAGATGGAGAAAAGAAAATTGAGCCCTAATTAACCAAAATTTAGCGACGTTTAGCGACGTCAAATAAAAACGTCGCTAAAATAAAAATTAGCGACGCCAAAGACGTCGCTAAATACGTTGCTAAATATTTTTGATAGATACGTCGCTAATTACGATGCTAAACGTCGCTAAATCAGATATATTAGCGACGTTTAGCGACCTTAATTGAACTTATAGCGACTATTAATTTAAAATCTTAATAAAAGTCGTTAAACGTCGCTAAATGTCGCCATTTAGCGACGCCTAGCGACGAATTTTACAGAGTCGCTAATTTAGCGACGTTTTTACTAGGAGTCGCTAATACCGCTTATTCTAGTAGTGCACACACGCAATTATATTTAATCACATCCGATAGTTTTTACTATTTTAAATTAAAATATTGACGTAGTTGTGCAGTTGATAGAAATCTTGTATCACGTTCCAGTTCTGCAGAACCGAATAGTCGCCACCGGACGTGATATCGTACAAGTATAAATTACACTTGTACTAGACAAGAACATGTAGAAATAATATTTTATTTAAGTAAAACTCAGCAACACAGTAGCAGAAATATTGAATGCACAAAGTTGTATTCCGACTGCAACGAGTCAACAAAATGAGTTATTTTTCGTATATTATGCATTCAATATTTCTCTTGCTGTGCTTGCTAAGTTTTACTTTTAAAAGAATATTATTCGTGTACGTTTTTGTTTAGTATAAGTAAAATTTAGACTAGTACGATATTATATTCGGTGGATTCTGCAGAACCGGAACGTGATATCTTGTCTCACATTATCTACCTAGCCAGCAAAAATAATTAATTAATATTTTTTATATTGGAGTGCATTTAAAAGAAAAAAAATTGTATTTGTTCTGACAGACTACCGCATTAACACGGGAACTGATGTCTATCTGGATTGTGCAATAGATGTGTCCTCCATTAAGAGTGTCTTTCATCTCTTGTTGCTTTGTTCCCTCGCTTCCGTCTCAATGCATGTAATTGGAGGATTCTTGGAAACATGGGAGACACCATCCATCATAGACTCATTGATCTGTTGGTTTGAACTGTATATATGGCTCGTTGATATGGAGAATATATATGGCTTTCGTGGTTGCATATTTGTTGTGGAGGATATTGCGTTGTCTGTCATCAAAGAGCCATTCGTGTAGCAGTTGATGGCTTTGGTTTCTTTGTGATTGAAGCAAATTAAACAGTGAGAGATGACTTTAGACCAAGTAATGCAAAGCAACATCATTGCAAATGGAAGGACCAACATTCTCCAGCATTTTATGCACTTTGGACGATGGAGAATCTGAGTACATTCCTCTTACGGAAAGCGATTAGATTATTAATTTTGGTTCAAAATTTTTTTTTATCAATATTATTGTAATCCTTTTGGATACTGATAAAATAAAGACTATCCAGTATTCCTTCAAAAGCATCCTCTCAGACAGGGGACTTGATCTGGATTCATGAGGGGCCAAGATTTATTTATTTGTTCCTTCTTTAATGAATGAAATAATTCATTAATTCATAAGAAAAATAAAAGTATCATTATTATTATTATTATTATTATTATTATTATTATTATTATTATTATTATTTCGAGAATAAACGATAGAAACAATTCGACCTATATCTTATTAATGATAATAAAGTAAATAAAAATCCAAGTACAAGAGATGAAGATCACGGCAAAGTCTTTAACCCCAAATTTTTTGAGTCTGGCTCATTGAATCCTCTACTTCCGTTCGGTTCTATTAAGGGCTTAAGGCTATGTACTAAGCAACGCTAATAAAATACATATACATCTTTAACACTTTTGTTGGGATACAATGAAAATGAATTTAAGAAATTAGAGAACATCTTAGAGAAAATTCACAACCGCAAAGACAAAAATTTATTGTGGTTCAGCCAAGATGCCTTTATCCACGGACGAGAGTAATTCAGTTCCATTATTAGGAAAAGCAAAAAGTTACAATAGCTTTAGCAACACTTCTCTCCTTGCTCTCAAAAACTATCTACAAAGATAATGAAGAAGAAGAAAAAATACTCTCAAACTCTTGTGTTGAACTTATATTCAACAACTTTTATTGAGCAATTTTTTTAGATATCTCAAGAAGAACATTTTTCAATATATTGTCAATGTCAAAGATATAGAAATCCAATCATATATATGGTCAAAGTAAAAAATGGTCATGGTTTTATTTTTGTTTGACATTTTTTCATATCTTGATAAGATTTTATCACAAAATCGAGCCGATACACTTCTCCACCGCACAGCTTCACAAAATTAACCACTCGTTAATTCTGTCTCGAAGGGCTCTCAAGCAATAGAAATGATTTGGAGTAAGTCTGTAAGCCCCCTGATTTTCAGGAATTTTTAATTTAGATTTTTCATAATTAAAACCTAGTAATTTGTCATTAAATAATTTTTAATTGCTGTTAATTAATATTAAAATATTATGGAAATAATATTTTATGGTGTAAAATGGAAAACCGGACATAGGTAATTTTCGGTGAATTTATTGGACCCCGGAAACATTTTTAAAGCCCAAAAAACTAATGTACATTTAAACCGAATAAAATCCGTGCCAAACACCCAACATCCCCATGAGAGCCGAAGCCAAGCCCAAGAAGCATTGACCCAGTCCAAATCCTAGGTCAAACCCAAGCCCAAATTTCTTCATGTATAAATACATATTTTCCTAGTTTTCTCCCCAAAAATAAAAAGAAAAAGAGAAATAATAAAAATCCCTAATCCCAATCCCTAACCCTAGCCGTCAGCCGCCCTAACCCCATTTTCCCCTGACTTCCCGTCCGGCCAACTCCCACGGCCAGGCCGCTCCGGACTCCACGACTGATCTCCGCACAGTTTTCCCGACTCTGCAGTGCAGCCAACGACTGAGTTCCCCCAGCCGAAAATTTTTTCCCCGTCCGGCCGACCAACCCAGGCCAGCGGCGGCTCCGGCTGTGCACAGCCCGACCATCCCCCTGCTGTCTCCCCTCGACCCGCTCGCCCCCGCCCTCTCCCCGGACTCCTCCGCTCAACCGCCGTGCCCGAGCGCCCGAGCGCCCCTCTCCCGACCAACTCCCCTCCGCGCGGTCCACCACGACAAACCCCCTCTCCGTCTCCACAGCCACCCGACCTGCTGCCCTAGTCTCCGCCTCCCGTCCTCCGTCGGCGAGTCCACCCAGCATCCCGGACACAGCCCTACCACGGACACAGACCCTGTGCAGAGCCGACGTAGCGGACACAGCATCCAGGACTCGATCCAACGACGCGGACACGTGAAATTCAGATTTCACGGAGCCCTGTTCAGGTAACCCGTTCTCTCTCCTCGTTACTCCGTTCTCCGTTCTGTCAGTTGCGTCGCGTAGACTGTGTAACCCTTTCGATGCCCGTGCAACCCGCTCGATACATCGCGTCCTGTGGTGATCGCGAACCGCGATCCAAAAACAGGAAAATCAACACCATGTTTTATCCCGGAACTGAGTACGCCCCGCCAAACGGGACGACTTGGTCGTACGCGGTCTTTACCGAAACATGCGCGCTGTTGATACGGCCGTGCGGGATTTCGCAGAAGTTGATTTGGATGTGCGTGCACACCGGAATCAACCCATATCCGCCGACAACGTCCCGTATCCGTTCATTCTGGAACACGTTGTAACTTTGTGTACACACGTCGGATCGAGGCAAAACTTATGCCATCGGACTCGTAGCAATACGCTGGTCCTGTGACCCAAGTTTGGTTCGATTCTGAGAACGTTGACAAAATCGCGTATCGTGGGCCCCACCGGCTCCACTTGACGGGCGATTTTGTGATCGGCTCATCGAAATCCAATTCTGAAAGTTCCGTTGAGTTCGTATCATCGTTCCTGACTTTTTGACACTAAGTTTGATGAATTTAGAGATCTTTGACCCTGACACGCTTTTCGGTGCAAAGTGGTCCACATGTGGATCCCGCTTTGACCAGAAATGTCATTTTTGCCCTTGTGTCCAAATTGGACTTAAGGACAGACTTTTCTAGCTATTTGATATTTTCTGAGACTGTTGATGATGTTTATTACAGCTTTTGGAGGAGTACCTGCAGGATCCACTGACACAGGGACGATTGTTGGTATTCGAACCCCAGGCAAGTATACCTTGCCAAATCCTGCAGTTTTGCTACTTATTTTCTTGACTTATTTATACATTGTCGTACAAGATACCTTGCCAACTCTTGTACATTATTTGCATGCTTTTCTTTTCAGTTGTTATTTTCTTGTCGTATATAGTTTCTTGATGCGCTTTTTCATATTTGATTTGTTCCTGCTGCTCTAGTCTTATTTTCTCGTTTTACGTGCATGTACATTATTTTCTCTTTTTCATGGATCACTATTTGTTCCATAGACATATTGTGATGGTATATGTTTACTCTACGCTCTCTTGAGTTGACTCGATTGATTTCTTTAGTTCCTAGATGATCGTTATTAGGCATTGACTATACTTGAGCATTCTCGATTATGAGTACCCATTGTGCTGCGATAGAGACTTGTTCATTTGACTACCTCATTCGTGAGCTCCCATTGGGCTGCGAAAGAGCTATACTATAGATTGGGAGTCCCCATTGGCCTACTTTCTATAGGACCGTGATCTCCCATTGAGTTGCAGTTATCCCGTTTGTTAGTAGTCATGTTTGATAGCATCATTGGCAAGCCACCGTCTTAGATATGGAAATTTATTGTGTCTTAGTTGCTTCTCTTGTGATTATTTTCTTGTCTATCTTGCATATTCATTTACTGTACTTTTGGCTCGTATCCTTTGTATCTTGTTACGTTCCGCTGAGGACCTGGTTTTGTTTCTCCAGATTTAGCAGACGAGGAGCACCCGCAACTTTACGGACCGACACCAGACGAGGGTACGATAGCAGTTGATGGCCCTGCTTATACTTAGTTACTTCCTAGCATGTTTAGTTATATTTTCTTGTCTCTATTTTTCCCTTTATCGGTAGTGGATTTGTCTCCACCCGACTTAGTATTATTTCTTGCTGGATATTCGATAGTATCTTTACTTTCAGCATTTATTCCAGTTTGCTATTTAGTTCATATACTGTTCTGTTGTGGATGAGATTAGAATAGACTGTGACTTGTATCATTGGACCTACTTATTGTTATATTACAGCTTAAGCATGCCCCGGTGGATCCATTAGATTGGGTTGTCCATCGGTGTGTGCTGCTGGCCATTGCCACGTGTCTAGTCCCTCGGTATTTTGGGACTGGGGAGTGACATGGTTTTTGTGGTGGCCCATGCAGGCCAACGACTAAATTGTTCGGTTTTAACTTAGGGACCGAGCAAGCCTGCAATAAGAATAGGATAAGTTTCTAGGATCTCATCCACTTGCTTGAAACGTTTTGATATCTATATCGGATTCGAATTAAATTCTTGACTTGCATCCTGCCTTGATTCCTGAGCGCCTCTTATTATTTATTTTGGAAGCAGAGTTATGGATCCACCAGCAAACGACGAGACTCCTGCAAGATCACCACGAAATATTGTGGTTACCCACGAAGATGAAGAGACACCAGTTGACGAAGGTCAATCCGCTCAACAGCACAGTCAAGCAAATCAACATGCCTCGAGAATTCAGCAAGATGACGTTCTACCGTCGACGCAATTTACTCCATAAATGCCCGTATTTCCACAAGGGCAGGCCATGGACGGACAGCAGATGTTTCAAATGATCTATGCAATAATGCAAGATCAACAAGAGGCTTTGAGTCGCAGCCTAGTAACCGCACTAGAGCAGGCGAATCTACCAGCACGACGGCCAACGACGGGCTCTATTTTCGATTTCCGTCAGCTGAAGCCCCGTACCTTCTCAGGCAAAGAGGAGTCCACAGAAGTTCATGAGTGGCTCACCAACACTCAACATCAATTAGAAGCAGCCGAGCTTCCAAGAGAACGTTGGATGACTGCCGTCAGAATGCAGTTAACTGACAATGCACATCACTAGTGGCTATCTGAGGAGACACGGCTCGGACCAGACCGAGTCACTTGGGAAGAGTTTTCCAGACTCTTTTAGGAGATGTACATACCAGCCATCGCTCGATCAGAACTTCGCAACAAGTTTAATCGCCCCACTCAAGACAGTATGACAGTAGAAGAGTACAACGCGAAATTCATTCGTCTAAGTCGCTTCGCCCCAACCCTGATCCTGACAGAAGAAGTGAAGGCTGAAAAGTTCTTCGACAGATTAAACATTGAGCTACAGAAACTAATTGGATCCGTTGCACCTACATCTTACCCAGACGTCCTTGTTGCAGCCCGACGCATGGAGCGCGTCACCAGAAGAGAGACCAGTCTGAAGCGATCGTCCACATCAGCACCAGCCGGAGCACCACAGGAAGAAGTTGCAAAGAGACCTCACATGCACCAGCCACCAGAAGCATCTCCACAGGCACTACATATCTGTCCATATTGTCGTAGGCGAGGCCATATTGAGGACGTTGCAGACGCAAAAGAAAATTATGTTTAGCTTGCGGATCCAGTCAGCATTTATTGAGGGAATGCCCTGAGCGTCGAGAAAGAGCACCAACGATTAACCAACAAGCTCTACCAGCACCAGGAGGGTATCAACCAAGGCCACCCTTGGCACCTCGAGCAGCACTCTTCCAGCAGGCCCAGCGACAGTAGAGGGCACTACCTCAAGAACGCGGACAAGCTTCAGCGATGACTTTGGAAGACGCACAGACCCATGGAGTAGCTAATGCGCGTAATTTTTCGTAGTTATCTGTTTATAGATTTGTTTTATCTCGTGCATATTGGTTCGTGACCTCAGCCTTAACCTATGTAATTTTGAACTTGCTTATAATTGATAACTGTAGAGAGGGTAGAGTCTTTTGTTATTGTGCTTATTTTGTGTTGTTTTGTGAACTTGAATTAAGTTGTACCTCCTTTCATCATCATCTAGCGTACTTATAATTATTGTACTACCTTGACTTATGCTGCTAATATAGCCTGATTTTGCAAGCTTGTCCTTTTATCGAGCTTGTTCATGACATATGTATTATTGGGTCGACAAACTAATACACTTGTCTATTCAGAATCAGTGTATTACGGTCTGATCAACCTTAGTGCATTTTGGTTCGCTCTTCGCACGACTACTTCACGTGGATTGAGATATATAGTTGACTAGTATACTTGCCCTCTAGATATGTCTGCGCATATCGTATCAGTTACATAACTGTACTAATACGAGCATGCGAACAAAGGATTACCAAAATAGGATTTCAATCCACAATTGTCTTGACAAATCCCATTGGAATTCGTTAAACGCCTTGATCCTGATACTTCTATTCTATTACCTCACCCTTGAACTCTTTATTATTGATCTTCGTCTTCCCTTATTTCGGAAAGACGAAACCTCGTGCTTGGTATAAGTTTGATATATAGACAGTACTAGATATACCCCACAGGCCGGTCGCATTGTTGATGACCCTTTTATGTATGATTAAGGGAATATCATAGGTGATATGTTTGGTGTTAAAGACTTGAGGATTCAATAACATGATTAAATAAGTTGGGACATAGCTTTATTAGATGTATAGCCTTAAATGATAGATGGGTAAATTCTAAGTTGGGTAGAGACCGCAATGTTCACTTGAGAGGAATCCTTTAGACTGTAATCAAGTGAGATTGGATAGAGAGAACCCTACCATATTTTAATTTCGATGACGAAATTTTTTATAAGTTTGGTAGATTGTAAGCCCCCTGATTTTCAGGAATTTTTAATTTGGATTTTTCATAATTAAAACCTAGTAATTTGTCATTAAATAATTTTTAATTACTGTTAATTAATATTAAAATATTATGGAAATAATATTTTATGGTGTAAAATAGAAAACCGGACATAGGATAATTTTCGGTGAATTTATTGGACCCCGAAAACATTTTTAAAGCCCAAAAAACTAATATACATTTAAACCCGTGCCAAACACCCAACATCCCCATGAGAGCCGAAGCCAAGCCCAAGGAGCATTGACCCAGTCCAAATCCTAGGTCAAACCCAAGCCCAAATTTCTGCATGTATAAATACATATTTTCCTAGTTTTCTCCCCAAAAAGAAAAAGAAAAAGAGAAATAATAAAAATCCCTAATCCCAATCCCTAACCCTAGCCGTCAGCCGCCCTAACCCCCTTTTCCCCTGACTTCCCGTCCGGCCAACTCCCACGGCCAGGCCGCTCCGGACTCCACGACTGATCTCCGCACAGTTTCCCCGACTCCGCAGTGCAGCCGACGGCTGAGTTCCCCCAGCCGAGAATTTTTCCCCTGTCCGGCCGACCAACCCAGGCCCGCGACGGCTCCGGCTGTGCACAGCCCAACCATCCCACTGCCGTCTCCCCTCGACCCGCTCGCCCCCGCCCTCTCCCCGGACTCCTCCTCTCAACCAACGTGCCCGACGCCCGAGCGCCCCTCTCCCGACCAACTCCCCTCCGCGAGGTCCACCACGACAAACCCCCTCTCCGCCTCCACAGCCACCCGACCCGCTGCCCTAGTCTCCGCCTCCCGTCCTCCGCCGGCGAGTCCACCCAACATCCCGGACACAGCCCTAGCACGGACACAGACCCTGTGCAGAGCCGACGCAGCGGACACAACATCCAGGACTCGATCCAATGACGCGGACACGTGAAATTCAGATTTCACGGAGCCCTGTTCAGGTAACCCGTTCTCTCTCCTCGTTACTCCGTTCTCCGTTCCGTCAGTTGCGTCGCGTAGACTGTGTAACCCTCTCGATGCCCATGCAACCCGCTCGATGCATCGCGTCCTGTGGTGATCGCGAACCGCGATCCAAAAACAGGAAAACCAACGCCATGTTTCACCCAGAACTAAGTATGCCCCGCCAAACGGGACAACTTGTGTCATGTCTCAGTCCCAAAAGTACATAAGACTAGGAACACTTAAGCATGCCAGCCGTATGGATATAGCAACTCCAATATATGGAAACCAAATCCATACGTACGCTGTAATATGAATATCAAATCCACTAGTGGTATAAACATATGTCACAAGTCACAGGGTATAATCTAAATCTCATCCACATAAAATCAATATAAATAAATAACCAGTATCTATGAAACTAGATCTCAATATAAGTATCTAAGGATGATAGTTGGATGGAAATAAATCCACTACCAACTCGAATGGAAAAGTACAACACAATAAACACAATATAGGAATACCAGCTAACAATCATGGGCTCGGAGAGAAGACATCCTCAAAACATATGTAACCATCCGAATCTGCGCTCCTGCAAATACTCAAGAACAGATACACCTGGCAGAGGACCAGGTCCTCAGAGGGACGTAACAAGATACAGAAAAGTGAGCCAATTTGAATACAGTAAACATGCATATAATTTGAAAATAAATAAGTACGCTGTACAAGACCATCTATATGAATGCAAATAAGGACAACTTTTCGATGTATGGGCAAGGGTAGGCTACTCGATCTACCTCACAACTCACACACACGTCAGTGGACATCAGAAATCGACATACCGCGGGGGTAGCGACCAGCGAGACTCCAGAAATCGACATACCGCGGGGGTAGCGACCAGCGCGACACATGTCCGTAGTGCGAACTATATACTACGGTTTACCAGAGTGGTTAAAAGCCCATACGCCTAATGATTGTCCTCTATGATACTAAGTGTCAAGTGTGTGTCAACATATCTAATATATAGTAATGACTGGAGAAAAACTACACATGCAAGAACTATACAGAAATGAAATAAATAAATAGAAATATAAATAGCATGCAAAGTACTATAAACAATTTGGCAAGGTATCTTGCCTGGGGTCCTGCTGCTGGTATGAATCAGAGTCCAAGTCACAGTCCAAATAGCCTATGTATTACAAATTTATCATGTCAAAAGATAATTTATTTTAATTTATTTAATTCTGGAATAATTACTCTAAAATTCTATTTTAATCTTATTATTCTAATTTTTATGTTAATTCCTAAATTTTGTCCAAAGAAACTGAATTTATCAACTCGAGACTCATGGCACGCAAATCGAGGCAATCTGTTGACCAAAAAGTCAACCGACACAAACTTAACTTTCATGCATGATTTTCTGTAGATTTCAGCATCAAAAATATGCTAGAATTTATGGCTCGTCCGAATTCAAATTCTTTTGGGAATTATGGCACATACAAATTTTGTATTGTGCACCGATGGTTAAATTCTAACCTAAAAGTTCTACAGAATTAAAAGTATAAAATACTTTGAATTAAATTCTGGGAAAAATATATGTCAATGATCTCGACATTAGCTTTTCGAAACTTTAAACGGTTCATGATTCTGATTCCTAGTTCTCCCGAAATCGCAAAAATATTGAAACACGTCTATTTTCGGACATGCTGTGCTCTACGAATTTTCCAGAATTTAATACTCATAATTTCGTAAAATAAGTTATATAATAAGAAATTTAACCTCAATATCTTTCTAACGCAAGAAACTATACCTCGTTTGGAGTCCGAAGCTATGTGCAATGGCTTGTGGAAGATGAAGGAACCCTAGATGACAATTCTACAAAATCTCTCTCTCTAAAAAATAATGGGATAATTAGGGTTATTATATTATATATATATATATATATATATATATATATATATATATATATATATATATATATATATATAGGGATTGGGCGGCTGAGTGAAAGTTGATAGGAGGGTGACACATGTCATAATTTGATTGGATGGTTTTGGTTATATTATTTATTTTAGATTTGTCTTTATCAAAATATTATTTAAGTCGTTTTAAATCTAAATAACTCCAAATAAATATTAAAAATAATCACAAAAATCTGAAAAAATTACATAAAATATATTTTGAATCTATAAACCCTAGAAAAATATTTGGGACAATTTTATATTCATTAGTTTACTACTATAATTAGGAGAAGCTCTAAACATTAGTTTTATCCATTTAACTAAAAATAAATACTAACATTATTCCAAAAATTCTGAAATAATTCCAGAAAATATATAATAATATTATAAACCCTAGAAAATAACGTGGGTCCATTCTATATTCCTGAGCTTGCACAATAAATTTTACAAGTCCTAAAAATTAGTTATTAGTCTAAATAACTCCCAATAAATACTAAAAGTATTCAGAAAATTTCCAGAAAATTCTAGAAAATATATTTGACTATTTAGAACCTAAAATAAAATTTTAAAATATTTTTAATTAAGTTTGAACATAAAATAAATACTTCAAAGTCCTAAAAAATTAGTGTTACTAGTTTTTAATTAACTAAAAATTATGGAAAAATCTCAATAATCTAAAATAGCCTAAAAATAATTCTAAATAAATATTTATATAAGTAAATATACTAAAAAAATTTATTTTCTAATTAACTAAGAGAATACTCTAAATAAATTCAACATCTATAATAAATATAATAATATAAAATATACACAAAATACCTATTTTGGGTGAGGGAGTTTACAATCTACCCAACTTAAAACAATTTCGTCCTCGAAATTAAAATAAGGCATAATTTGTTAAATCCTTCACATTCGTACATAAAGTACGTCAATCGTAATCTCTTCCAAAAATTTAAATAACAAAATCTATTCAAATCTATCGCGATCACTTCAGAATTAAGATAACCACTGTTTAAATCTAAATTTAACCTGTCGTAATCTCTTCTCGATTTTTTTTTTAATAATCAACATTCAAATCTAACTCAAGTCTATATGACATCCCACATCAAAATTTATATCACCATTTCCAACTATCATAATCTCCTCTAGACTTTGAACAATAAATAATTCTAATCAAATCTTATTCCTATTCTCAAATTAAGAATTTTGTACTCTTCAAATATTTAAACTCAATTTACATCCTTAATATTTCAAATAGGTGACCCAACAATCAAAATTGAACTTTTAATTAAAATTATCAAATTATAAAATTTAAATCTAATTCACCAATTGTTCAAGTCTAAAATTCTATATTTATCCTCAAAATTTAAATCGATGATTCATCCTTCAATATTCAAAATTTAAATCATGTGCTCAAAGTATAAATATTTGGTCCGCAATATCAAGATTTTAAAATTCGTTAAATCCTCATTATCTTAATCCTTCTTTTTTAAAAAATTCAAAATTAAAATGACTTGAATCTCCCAATCTAATCTTACTTGATCACAATCTAAAAGAAATTTCTCTCAAGTTGGCAATGCACTGCTACCCAACTTAGAATTAACCCATCTATCACAGAAGGCTATATACTTTAAGAAAATATTCCTTAATTTATTTACTCATGTCATTCAATCCTCAAAACTTCAACGCCGATTATATCATATATGATATATCCTTAATTACGAAAGAATAATCCTCAATTATGTGATAGGCTATGGGGTATATCTAGTACTCTCTGTGTATCAAACTTATACCAAGCACGAGGTTTCGTCTTTCCGAAATAAGAGAAGACGGAGATCAATAAAAAAGAGTTCAAGGACGAGGTAATAGAATAGAAGTATCGGGATCAAGGCGTTTAAAGAATTCAAATAGAAATTGTCAAAGCAGATGTGGATTGAAGTCCTATTTTGATAATTCCTATTCACATGCTCGTATTATTACAGTTATGTAGCCGATACGATACGCTCAGACATGACTAGGGCAAGTATATTCGTCTACCAATCACTACATATCTCAATCCACGTAAAGTAGTATTACAAAGGGCGAATCAAGCGCACTAAGGTTAGCTAGACCCTAATACACTGATTCTGAAATATATTATTGTAGCGCTCCAATAATACATGTATCATGATCAAGCACGATAAAGAATAAGCTTGCAAAAACTAGGCTTTAATAGCAGTATAATTCGAGGTAGCACAGAAAATATAACGCTGGATTATGATGAGAGAAGTTGCAAAATAATTCAAGTTTGCAAAAACAGAAACAACATAAGCAATAATAACAAAAGACTCTACAATCTCTATAGTTATCATACAATCCTCCTTGTCTAAGTCGCTAGTCGACCAAATAGGGCATGGACCTCTAATTTCTATTGTCTGAATAACCATTGTCGTCTTATGCTAGCATACAATTAATGTTATTCAGTTACACTACCTTGATGGGTCAAGTGGACTATGTGATACTAGGTTGTGAGGCATACTACCCAACTTAAAAGAATTAAACTAATACTGTGACAGTCTTAAGAGGATCCTACAAAATAATCTTGCGCATGTAAATAAAACAGAAACTCTTTATTAGGGTATATGAGGAAAGATCTTGGTACTTATTAGGGTCTCCTATTGCATTATATAGGTAAGGGTCACCTTAAGTCTTAATCCTAGTGCTCATAGAACATGTGTCGATAGCGAGAATAGAAGAGTTACTAGCCGTTAGGGGAAAGGGATCTAACCTGTATCGAGGTGAGGGTACAAATTACGTGGTCTACAACTAGGGGTAATCACCACAATCTAATTGAATAACTCAACTATCAGGTTCTAACTACAAAATACACAATTCAAAATTCAAGATTACAACTATGACTATAGCAAACTATATATATCCTATTGTAGAGTATAATCACTTGGTCTATAATCAGAAGTGTCAGATGGCACGAGTTGAAAGAGGAAGAAAAGAAGAACGTAATTTTTAGTCGTCGCACAATTAGTGAACGTTAAGGTCGCAGAGGAACAACATATGAAATTAAAATAGGGGCTCTAGATAGCATCATGGTTTTCTAAGGGGAAGTGGTATGCTAGTTGCTATGTTCGAGGTATGATCAAGAAAAAAGTGTTAATTACATTCCTCTAGGCTTCCTAAGGTGCTGTCTACTAATAATAAGACAATGATATAAGTTTTATAGTTCTTCAATACTATCCAATTATGAAGGTTAGGTTCAGTCCTAATGTTCAATATTGGTTCTCCATTGGTTCCTCAATACTAGGGTCAAACATTATGGTAAAACTTCTAACTATCTCTAGTAGTGTCTATACTACTCTCAAGTCTTCTTAATACATCAAGGGGTAATGGTATACCAATCTAAAGATAAGGAATTCTAGGGTTCACTAGATATTCTAAACTTAGTGGTGTGTCTATATTCTTGTTGTATTCTTAATAGGTATGCTACCCTAATTATTATTCTAATAACAGAGGTTCCTATATTCTAGCAGAAGGCTATACTTAAAGAACAATTAAGGAAGTACAGAAATCACAGGATACAATTGTTCAAATAGAACAGATATGAGGAAGATGAATCATAGTCAATTGTGGATGAGATCCTATACTCTAGTCCTAGGTGCAGGCTTGTTCGGTACAGTAACGTAACCGAGACAATATGCTCTCGACCTGCATGGGCCACCACAAAAATATGTCACGTCTCAGTCCCAAAAGTACATAGGACTAGGAACACGTAAGCATGCCAGCCGTATGGATATGGCAACTCCAATATATGGAAACCAAATCCATACGTACGCTGTAATATGAATATCAAATCCATAAGTGGTATAAACATATGTCACAAGTCACAGGGTATAATCTAAATCTCATCCACATAAAATCAATATAAATAAATAACCAGTATCTATGAAACTAGATCTCAATATAAGTATCTAAGGATGATAGTTGGATGGAAACAAATCTACTACCAACTCGAATGGAAAAGTACAACACAATAAACACAATATAGGAATACCAGCTAACAATCATGGGCTCGGAGAGAAGACATCCTCGAAACATATGTAACCATCCGAATCTGCGCTCCTGCAAATACTCAAGAACAGATACACCTGGCAGAGGACCAGGTCCTCAGAGGGACGTAACAAGATACAGAAAAGTGAGCCAATTTGAATACAGTAAACATGCATATAATTTGAAAATAAATAAGTATGCTGTACAAGACCATCTATATGAATGCAAATGAGGACAACTTTTCGACGTATGGGCAAGGGTAGGCTACTCGATCTACCTCACAACTCACACACACGTCAGTGGACATCAGAAATCGACATACCGCGGGGGTAGCGACCAGCGAGACTCCAGAAATTGACATACCGCGGGGGTAGCGACCAGCGCGACACATGTCCGTAGTGCGAACTATATACTACGGTTTACCAGAGTGGTTAAAAGCTCATACGCCTAATGATTATCCTCTATGATACTAAGTGTCAAGTGTGTGTCAACATATCTAATATATAGTAATGACTGGAGAAAAACTACACATGCAAGAACTATACAGAAAAGAAATAAATAAATAGAAATATAAATAGCATGCAAAGTACTGTAAACAATTTGGCAAGGTATCTTGCCTGGGGTCCTGCTGCTGGTATGAATCAGAGTCCAAGTCACAGTCCAAATAACCTATGTATTACAAATTTATCATGTCAAAAGATAATTTATTTTAATTTATTTAATTCTGGAATAATTACTCTAAAATCCTATTTTAATCTTATTATTCTGATTTTTATGTTAATTCCTAAATTTTGTCCAAAGAAACTGAATTTTATCAACTCGAGACTCATGGCACGCAAATTGAGGCGATCTGTTGACCAAAAAGTCAACCGGCACAAACTCAACTTTTATGCATGATTTCCTGTAGATTTCAGTATCAAAAATATGCTGAAATTTATGGCTCGTCCGAATTCAAATTCCTTTGGGAATTATGGCACATACAAATTTTGTATTGTGCATCGATGGTTAAATTTTAACCTAGAAGTTCTACAGAATTAAAAGTATATAAATACTTCGAATTAAATTCTGGAAAAAACATATATCAATGATCTCGACATTATCTTTCCGAAACTTTAAACGGTTCATGATTCTGATTCCTGGTTCTCCCAAAATCGCAAAAATATTAAAACACTTCTATTTTCGGACATGTTGTGCTCTACGAATTTTCCAGAATTTAATACTCATAATTTCGTAAAATAAGTTATATAATAAGAAATTTAACCTCAATATCTTTCTAACGCAAGAAACTAGACCTCGTTTAGAGTCCGAAGCTATGTGCAATGGCTTGTGGAAGATGAAGGAACCCTAGATGGCAATTCTACAAAATCTCTCTCTCTAAAAAATAATGGGATAATTAGGGTTATTATATTATATATATATATATATAGGGATTGGGCGGCTGAGTGAAAGTTGATAGGAGGGTGACACATGTCATAATTTGATTGGATGGTTTTGGTTATATTATTTGTTTTAGATTTGTCTTTATCAAAATATTATTTAAGTCATTTTAAATCTAAATAACTCCAAATAAATATTAAAAATAATCATAAAAATATGGAAAAATTACATAAAATATATTTTGAACCTATAAACCCTAAAAAAATATTTGGGACAATTTTATATTCATAAGTTTACTACTATAATTAGGAGAAGCTCTAAACATTAGTTTTATCCATTTAACTAAAAATAAATAATAACATTATTCCAAAAATTCTGAAATAATTTTAGAAAATATATAATAATATTATAAACCCTAGAAAATAATGTGGGTCCATTCTATATTCCTGGGCTTCCACAATAAATTCTACAAGTCCTAAAAATTAGTTATTAGTCTAAATAACTCCCAATAAATACTAAAAGTATTCAGAAAATTTCCAGAAAATTCTAAAAAATATATTTGACTATTTAGAACCTAAAATAAAGTTTTGGAATATTTTTAACTAAGTTTAAATATAAAATAAATTCTTCAAAGTCCTAGAAAATTAGTGTTACTAGTTTTTAATTAACTAAAAATTATGGAAAAATCTCAATATTCTAAAATAGCCTAAAAATAATTCTAAATAAATATTTATATAAGTAAATTTACTAAAAAAATTTATTTTCTAATTAACTAAGAGAATACTCTAAATAAATTCAACATCTATAATAAATATAATAATATAAAATATACACAAAATACCTATTTTGGGTGAGGGATTTTACAACTTGGTCGCACACGGTCTTTACCGAAACGTGCGCGCCGTTGATGCGGACGTGCGAGATTTCGCAGAAGTTGATTTGGATGTGCGTGCACACCGGAATCAACGCGTATCCGCCGACAACGCCCCATATCCGCCCATTCTGGAACATGCTGTAACTTTGTGTACACACATCGGATCGAGACGAAACTTATGCCATCGGACTCGTAGCAATACGCTGGTCCTGTGACCCCAGTTTGGTTCGATTCTGAGAACGTTGACAAAATTGCGTATCGTGGGCCCCACCGGCTCCACTTGACGGGCGATTTTGTGATCGGCTCATCGGAATCCAATTCTGGAAGTTCCGTTGAGTTCGTATCATCGTTTCTGATTTATTGACACTAAGTTTGACGAATTTGGAGACCTTTGACCCTGACACACTTTTCGGTGCAAAGTGGTCCACATGTGGACCCCGCTTTGACCAGAAATGTCATTTTTGAGCTTGTGTCCGAATTGGACTTAAGAACAGGTGTTTCTAGCTATTTGATATTTTCTGAGACTGTTGATGATGTTTATTACAGCTTTTGGAGGAGTACCTGCAGGATCCACTAACACAGGGACGATTGTTGGTATTCGAACCCTAGGCAAGTATACCTTGCCAAATCCTGCAGTTTTGCTACTTATTTTCTTGACTTATTTATACATTATCGTACAAGATACCTTGCCAACTCTTATACATTATTTGCATGCTTTCCTTTTCAGTTGTTATTTTCTTGTCGTATATAGTTTCTTGATGCGCTTTTTCATATTTAATTTGTTCCTGCTGCTCTAGTCTTATTTTCTTGTTTTACGTACATGTACATTATTTGCTCTTTTCTATGGATCACTATTTGTTCCATAGACATATTATGATGATATATGTTTACTCTACGCTCTCTTGAGTTGACTCGATTGATTTCTTTAGTTCCTAGATGATCGTTATTAGGCATTGACTATACTTGAGCATTCTCGATTGTGAGTACCCATTGTGCTGCGATAGAGACTTGTTCATTTGACTACCTCATTCGTGAGCTCCCATTGGGCTGCGAAAGAGCTATACTATAGATTGGGAGTCCCCATTGGCCTACTTTCTATAGGACCGTGATCTCCCATTGAGTTGCGGTTATCCCGATTGTTAGTAGTCATGTTTGATAGCATCATTGGCATGCCACCGTCTTAGATATGGAAATTTATTGTGTCTTAGTTGCTTCTCTTGTGATTATTTTCTTGTCTATCTTGCATGTTCATTTACTGTACTTTTGGCTCGTATCCTTTGTATCTTGTTACGTCCCGCTGAGGACCTGGTTTTGTTTCTCCAGATTTAGCAGACGAGGAGCACCCGCAACTTTACGGACCGACCCCAGACGAGGGTACGATAGCAGTTGATGGCCCTGCTTATACTTAGTTACTTCCTAGCATGTTTAGTTATATTTCCTTGTCTCTATTTTTCCCTTTATCGGTAGTGGATTTGTCTCCACCCGACTTAGTATTATTTCTTGCTGGATATTCGACAGTATCTTTACTTTCAGCATTTATTCCAGTTTGCTATTTAGTTCATATACTATTCTGTTGTGGATGAGATTAGAATAGACTGTGACTTGTATCATTGGACCTACTTATTGTTATATTACAGCTTAAGCATGCCCCGGTGGATCCATTAGATTGGGTTGTCCATCGGTGTGTGCTGCTTGCCATTGCCACGTGTCTAGTCCCTCGGTATTTTGGGACTGGGGCGTGACAAAGTCCAAACAATATTGTAACTTAGATCTCTGGAGAAGCTTCATTCTTCTTGTACACCAACTAGCAGCCTAATGCTCGCTTGTCCTTGGACAATGAAAACAAAATTTATGTACAGTTCTTATGGAGAGATTCAATCTCTTCCTGCATAGCTACCATCCAGCTCTCGCTGTTAGTATGTTTGACAGTCTGTCTGAAGGTGATCGGCTCATGATTCTCTACTGACAGTGCAAATGCTACCACATTCAACTGTCCATAGTGCTTGATTGATTCATCAAATCCATACATGTTCACTGGCTTGACCGGTCTCCTTGGCCTAGTGAAAGCCAAAGAATCTTGTTGTTGGTGTTTCTCTTCCTCTGGTTGTTACTCTTGTGAGGTTTGATGAACATATTCAGAAACCCCCACCTCATATGATGAATCCTCAGACGACTCAATCTTAACAGTTTGAGATTTTCTAGATTCACCACCATCCTGACCGAACTCACTCTTCTTGCTTGAAGCCAACACTGTAAACTCATCTAACGTGACATCCCTACTAAACAAGAACTTATCTTTAAGGCAGTACAGAAGGTATTGAGATTGAGTCGTCTGAGGATTCATCATATGAGGTGACATCCCTACTAATGTGGTATCCCTACTAAGTTTGAGATTTTCTAGATTCACCACAATCCTGACCGAACTCACTCTTCTTGCTTGAAGCCAACACTGAAAACTCACTAACGTGACATCCCTACTAATCAAGAACTTATCTTTAAGGTAATACAGGCGGTATTCCTTCACTCTTTGTGCATATTCCAAGAAAATAAATTTCTTGTCTCTCAGATCCAACTAACCCTTATTGACATGATAGTAAGCTTTGCATCCAAACAAGCATAAAGTGTAGTAATCTACTGGTTTGTTCGTCATCCTCACATATGGACTTTTACAATCTATAGCGGAGTTGGTAATTTATTAACCAAGTATTTAACCACATTTATAGCATCCGTCCACCATTTCTTACCTAAACCAACATTGGAGAGCATATATCTTGCTTTCTCAAGCAAGGTTCGGTTCACCCTCTCTGCTAACCTATTCTGCTGAGGCGTGTTCCTGACATCCAATGTCACACGATGGCTTCTTGAGCACAAAATCTTTAAAAAGTCCATAGGTATATTCAAAACCATTGTCAGACCTCAATGTCTTTACCTTTTTGTTTGTTCTGTTCTCCACCATCGCTTTTCACTACTTGAACTTTTCTATCATTTGATCTTTGGTTTTGATAAAATACATCAAAACATAACGTGTATAATCATCAATAAAAGTAACATAGTATCTCGCTCCATAATTTGAAGGAATCCTACTAGTTCTCCATACATATGTATGCACATAGTCGAGAATACCTCGTCTTCTGCTTGCTTGTACTGAAGGTGTCATGTCCCGATTTCCGCAAGGGGTCGATCGTCCTCGCTTAGCGCCTTTGTAGAAGCATAAAAAATCTTCATGTTTATGCGCCCGAGCAGCCATGAGCCTAAAGTGCCCGATTCAGTAAAAGTTAGGCCGCATACAACGTAGGCGGCATCCACGAGGCAGTGATCCTCCAGCTCAGGCAATGTTCGACCGAAGTCGGTGCTTCCAAGGTCAGTAAGGAGGACGCATAAGACTCTTTATGCGGCACATAATACGTCTTCGTCCATGCAGCACATGCAATGATCCTAAAGACATACAGCAAAAATTTTAGACGCAGGCAAGCTAGCCGCAGGGTGTCACTTCCATCAGTCACAACTTTAATAACTCTGACAACATTAATTACTTTAAAAAATGACTTATAATCGGTAAAGACGACAAACTTTAGCACTTATATCAGAGAGTCATCATTGCCTTTGTCTGTATATAACTGTGCAATGCCATGCGTACACACGACAAATCTCCATATATCAAAACTCTCCAAAAGAACAAGCTCTCCATGCTCTCCATGCCCCCCTCAACAAGCCGCAGAGAAGCCACATGCGGCCTAAACAATCAAGTCGTAGAAGAGCCACATGCGGCCTGATCAACCAAATCGAAGGAGAGCCGCATAGTATATGTTTGCGGCCTGAACGACCACAAAGCAGGGAGGTCGCATAAAATACTCCTGACACAGATTTTGATGCGTGAAGACGACGGCTCATCACTCTGAGATACTTCGAGACTCGTGAAGATGACGGCTCAAGAAAAGATAATAAGTCACATCAATGTATTAATTACTTCGACAAACGTGCCATGCTACGTGTTCCCTCGTATGCGGCTATGCCCCATGTGGACTCGCCAACATGCGGCAAGAGTGTCCATTGACCATGGCAAGACGAGAGTTTTCATGCGACTACAACGCCATGCGACCTTGCTAACATGCGGCCAAAGTGTCCATCGACCAAGGCCAGACGAGAGTTTGCATACGGCCACGCCAATATGCTGCCAGAGCATCCAGACGACCAAAGGCCAAACGAGAACTCGTATGCGATCACGAAAATATGTGGCCAAGATGCTATGCGGCCTCCAACTTACAAGATCTTCCCATTACAACTGCAGAGATCTTCGCACATACAGCTGACCAAGTCACGCACACAACGGGTTAAAAATAATCTCGAAATCTCTTCAACAACATATCTCAACCAAGATCACGTGACAATCGGCCCATAGCATGCGACAATAGTTGCAACCGCATTATGTTAAATGAGCCTTATGTGGCCGCCAAACAGAGGCATATGCGGCACCCATAGCCCATCAACACGATGGCTATAAATATGAGCAACTTGAACATTCTAAGGACTAACTTTTTTCTTCTGCTTCAAAGAGAAAGCATACCACCCCCGGCCAATAAAGAGAGAGAGCATACCGAGACTAGCAAAGAGAGAACGTAAGCTTCCTCACCCTGCATCGAATCGTCCAAGGAGTAAAGGAGACGTCATAGCACTCATTGTCCATCGCCACACCCCAGATTAAAAAAAATATTGTACTTAGATTGTCCACCCAGGACCTCTTTGTACTTTCTTTCGTTTGTTAGTTAAATCAAGATCTTCTAGAACTTTCAAATTTAATGGCGATCAAGATGGTGACTCTGCTGGGGACGTGTTTCTCTACTGATGAGAATGTTGTGCCGCAATCTAATACATACAAACTCGGGTCCACTCAACGAATGCTAGTGGTCCGCTTCGATCAGTAGGCCTTCGAGGACATGCTCTCCAGGGATAGCGTGAGTCCTTCTTCGAGACAAGCAAAGCCCAAGAAGACCCTCAGGACCCGGGTAACAAAGGCCACCATGTCTCACCCAAATGCGAGCTTGCGCTCCCCGTCTCTCTCCCAGCCGCAGGGATAGAACATCATGTGTCCACTACCTATGCAGCAGCCTTTTCCAACCAGAAGGGTGCTCACCACTCAAAGACCCGCAGGACGTGGGTAGCAAAGGCTACCGCGCCACACCCAACTGCAGATCTTGCACTCCTTGCCTCTCTCTCTCTGTGTTGCTGAAGGGGCTCACCAGGCGTCCCCTAAGGATGACCATGCGGCATCCTCGCCTGACGTAGAAAACGCTCATCATCCAAACTCTGGCAAAGGCAAACACTACGATGCTAGACGTTCGGGTGCTTATGCAAACTCTATGCGGCCAATGAGGAGGCCCCATAAGACTCACTATGCGGCATCGGTTGACGGTCGCAGGCAGATGACCGCATGCGACTCTAGCAGCAGCCGAACCACTATTTTTGACCGAATCTTATGTAGGGTTGACCCTATGCGCCATGCTGAGAATGGTGAAAACCCAAAATTGAATTCTTCGTACTACGCGCCTACGGGTGCCAAGTCGAAGAAGTCTGGGGCAGTGCGAGCTCGTCATGCTAAAGCAACTGTCCATTCAGCTGACCGTCAGAGGGCACCGCTAACTGTTATGCGGGCCCCTGATGGAAAGCAGTATAAGACCGACCAGTACATCCAGTCCTCAGCAAAAAATGGACAGGGTCCATCTCCAAAGTCTTTCATTGATGATCTGGGGAATGTCACATAATAATAATGTTGCATGCTCACATGAATACGATGTCGATTTTAGTATGTTGGGTTAGCTCGCCCTCACCAGTACTTTTTGAAGTACCGACCCTCGTTGCAGCAGGTTCCCCGAGCCGAAGCAACGCGGCGAGGAGTTAAAGCTTCCCCCAACCCTCTACTGATCCAGCATGTTCGTGTTTTGTGACTTTTGGAGCTCAAGTACATAATTACAAGGAGCCCGCACATATCTTTTGAAGCTCCTAGGCGATGGTGCTGACTCGCACCTAAGGTGGTTTGTGCATTTTGAAACATTAGTAAGGATGTGATGTATGGATCAACTATCTTATTTTGCATCCAAGTTGTAAGTCCGTGCGGCGTTCTTATTACTTTTGGGTCAAGAGTCTGTAACCAGATGTTTATTATCAATAAAGTAAACTTTTTTATATCTCAATGTATGATATATTATTTGCGTACTCTGTTGTATTTGTTTTAAAGTATATCATTATGCCTAGGCCTTGTGCACGCGCGTCTTACGCGTGCACGGCATCACGTCCAGGGGACGATTATTGATTTAACAGGAATTGGGGCATGACAACGGTCGGGATGAGTTTGGCTATAGACTTTACGACCCAGTAGGAAGAAAGCTCTACAGAAGCAGGGACGTGGTATTCCTCGAGGATCGGACCATGACCAACACTCTGGATTTTGAGATGCCTTCTGAGGCTGAGGAATTGTCTGAGTTAGAGTCATTTTGCTTCGAGCAATTTCTAGAGGATATCGCAGAGGATCCAGTTATGGGAGAGACTGTACATGAAGTTGCTCCCAACCTTGATCATCAGCATGCTGATGGTGGTCAGGAAAATCTTCAAGAGGATGAGCATGCCGAGGAGGCAGTTCCTAAGGAGGAGGCTGTTGGTATACAGCCAGCACCAGTGGTTCCATTAAGGAGGAGCGATAGAGAGCGTCGACCATCTACGAGATACTCACCGGGTGAGTATGTGGTACTAACTGACGGTGGAGAACCCAAAAGTTTCGCAGAGGCTATGGAAAATAAATACAGGAAGGAGTAGATGGAGGCCATACAGGAGAAGATAAGTTCCTTGGAGCCCAACTCTACTAATGATCTGGTGCGGTTGCCAAAGGACAAGAAGGCTTTGAAGAATCGATGGATATTCAAAGTGAAGCAGACAGATGATGCTACTCGACCTCAATACAAAAAAAGGCTGGTAGTTAAAGCCTACGGTCAGCAAAAAGGCATAGATTATGATTAGATCTTTTTGTCAGTCGTTAAGCAGTCGTCTATTCGGGTGGTGCTAGCATTGGCAGCCAGTTTCGACTTAGAGGTCGAGCAAATGGACGTGAAGACGATATTCCTCCACGGTGATCTTAGGGAGGAGTTGTATATAGAGAAGCTAAAGGGATTTTGTGAGAAGGGCAAGTCACACTTGGTCTGCCAGTTGAGAAAGAGCATGTATGGTCTGAAGCAGGCTCTGAGGCACTGGTACAAGAAGTTTGAGTCGTTTATGGGGGAGCATGGTTATGCATGGACGACGTCTGACCATTGTGTATTTGTGAGGTACTTTGTCGAGGATGATTTTATCATTTTACTGCTCTATATTGATGATATGCTACTGGTGGATCGAATACCACTAGGATAGTGGAGTTGAAGCGCCAATTGGGCACAGCCTTCTCTACGAAGAATTTGGGCGCAGTGAAGACTATTCTTGGGATGGAGATCAGCCGAGAGAGAGAGAGAGTCCAAGATGCTACACTTGTCCCAAAAGAAGTACATTCACCAGGTACTTTAGCGTTTCGGGATGGACGGGTCGAAGAAAGTGAGTAACCCCTTTGCGGCTCACTTTAAGTTCACTGAGGAGCAGTGTCCATCTACCGAGGACGAGAAGGAAGATATGGAGCGGGTTTCATATGCCTCAGTTGTGGGGAGTCTTATGTATGATATGGTGCTTACGAGGCCAGACATCGCTAACGCAGTTGGCACAGTTAGCAGGTATACTTCCAATCCTGGAAGAGTACATTGGAGTGCGGTCAAGTGAATTATATGATATTTTTAGGGCACTGCCGATTGGAGACTTTCTTTTGGTGGTGACAAGCAGAAGCTAGTTGGGTATACCGACACCGATATGGCTGGAGATATAGACACGAGGCGATCGACTTCGGGCTTTATGATGATGTTTGCTGGTGGAGCAGTATCGTGGCAGTCACGATTGCAGAAGTGTGTTGTCTTGTCGACGGCAGAGGCAGAGTACATTACGGTGACAGAGGCTTGCAAGGAGTTGTTGTGGATGAAGAAGTTGTTGTAAAAAATTGGGCTAAGCAAGAGCAGTATCATTTGCTTTGCGATAGTCAGAGTGCTATTCACCTTATGAAGAATCAGAACTTTCATAG